>DWPT01004493.1:0-13168 GCA_018251895.1 Agathymus mariae mariae | reverse complement strand
CACAGGTGAATGTGGCTCCTTCGCTATGAAGAATGTAATTGCCACCCATGTAAACGCTGATGATGTCACCCCGATGCGCCTTGGTCTTATCGTCCACGACAAGGTTCTGATGCTCGATCGAAAAAATATGCTTGACCGCTTCGTTTAAATCTTCAAAAACAACGTCACAGAAGTCACATTTAATAGCACCGTTTGTTCTGATTTTGTTCAACTTAAGCAACGCCTCGTCGCTCTGGTCCGGATACAGGGCGGTGCGGACGAGCTTGGCGACCGTCTCGACGTGTACAGCGCTGTCGAAATGGTCGACGATCGCTGCGAACGAAGGCACCGCGATAAAACCGGGGCAGATCGCGCAAACGTAGTAATTCCCGAAGCTCGCGTAGTATTCCGCAGGTCGACAATGATTCTTGTAAAGCATGTTTAACTTGAGAGGCGCTGCGTTCCTTAGATGCTTCTTCTGACGGATGTGGTTGAATAAAACCTGCCGGAGACCTTTCAGGGTCATATCGCAGCACGTACAGTAGTTGGTGATCTTGCCGGACGGCTTGATGAAGTTCTCGATGACGACGTGATCCTTGCTGTTTAAAGGTTTGCCGACGCTCGCCAAAAACTTGGCCCAGTCTAAGCTCTTCGGACCCCACTTCTCCGGAGCCTGAGCACTAGGATTATTCGCCTTCATTTTTCTGTAGAACTTGTCAGATAGACGAGCGAGGTGATTCTCGTCAAGGATGTGATTGACGGTCATATCCGACGAATCGATGGTACATTTGCATGTTGAGCAACTCAGCCCATCGGCATCAACGGTGACGCCGTGGTAAAAAAGAAATTGTCGATTCAAATTCTTCATCCTATCGATCGTAGCACCCTCATTCGCCAACGGAATATGACTATCCGCCGCCAAAATTGTTGCCAAATTATGTAAATGAGTTTCACAGAATACATGGTTCAACACACTATCGTAACGAAATCTGAGGGTATAAAACTCGCAAGCCAAGCAAAAAAAAGCAAGTTTCCCAGTTCGATCGTCGATCAGTGACAGCAGCATATGATGACCGAGAAACTTCAAAATAATTTCCTCAATGTGACCGTAATGACGGTATTTTTTCATGTGGTTCTTCGTAGGCTTTTCAGGTGTCTGGTCGTTTTCATCATTTTCAAAGTTTTTGTTGGCGTCCGCGGCGAAATTTTGATTCACGTTGTCTTTGATACTCATGATGATTGGGGCGACGGAGCTTGTTTGAGTGGAGAAATCGATAACGGCGACATCCCGACAAAGCTTGTCAAATATGGATTGGTAAAATTTTATAGCCGCATCGATACTTGCTTCCGAGCTATCCGGCAATTGATAAATCAATGATGTCTCCAATTTGGAAACGAACGCGCGGTCTAGTTTCTCCGAAGGCTTCACCAATTGTATGATCTGCTCGATGTTTTCAGCAGATGGCTCCCCGCACTCCATCGCAGAGAGCCTTCGAGACATATTGGGCAAGATGATCGGTTCGGCCACGTCAATGCTTTCGCGTTTCAACTTTGGCATATGGACTTCTAGGCTGAAATGCTTCTGTAATGACTCCATAAGAGGCTCATCTTCGTTCAGCTCAATTTCAACGTCACAATCGGTACAGATGTGCACTTGTTTAGCATTTCCAGCAGTCTGTAGCTCAGTTTTTAACAGTTCCGGTACCTCGCTCACTGGAAGACTGTTGAACCTCTGTCTTTGCAGGCTACTTTTTTTCTCAGTAGTAAAAATATATTCGACTTCAACGCCCTCCCTGTTTGAGAAGAAGATCTTCCGGTGGGTATCGTTCAAGTTCCTCAGGTATCGTAGCACCGCAGGGTTTTCCTGCGTTATGGGGTGGTTTATGACGTATCTGAAGTGTTTCGCGAGGCGCTTAATTTCATCCACCTTTCTGAATGATATCAGTGTCAACTCGGCCACGCTCTTAGCCACGTCGTCCACGCAACTGACCTTAACATCCGTCATACTGAAAGCTTAATAAGGCGTTTTCGTTCTCGTGGGAGAACTGGTAAATTCTTTATAAAATAATATATCTGTATAATGATTCTTAGACCCGTCTTGGTGTGTGGACCAAAACTATTGAAGTCTTATGTGATTTCAGCCCTGCAGAGGTGTTTTTCTTGAGGTTGTTATTGCGGTCTGATGGTTAATTTATTGCCCGTACTTGCCAAATAGTTTTCTATGCAGAAATGTAGCCTGAAGTTAATTTTTGTTTATTTCGAGACTGGGTTTTGGTCGAGATTATCACCGCATATCAAGATCTGAAAAGATTAAACCGTAAAATTTGTAAAAACACATAACGTGGGGCACTCTAAAAATTTTGCGTACCTAAAAAATAAAGGTGTATGATTAAAGGTAGAAAATTTCAAATGTCTAAACTATTTATCGAAACAATTTTCCTAGTCGACCACAGCAATCTTCGTACACGCTGATCAAACGCTACTAGCGCATTGTCCGTGAATCCAACGTCCTTCTATACTCGACCATATATTGGTCCTCCAGTTGTCCGAGAATCCGACTGAACTTCGATGCGAGTAAACGTTTGCGAATACCTTCACATGCCTTTGTGTGCTGTATACACCTCAAAACACACATTGTTTGTGTCTACGTTCTGGGACGAGTGTTTATTTACTTAAAGACTGTATCTAACTAAACAAACGTGTGTACATTAAATGAGGTAATTAAGATAAATAATATCAGAGTAAGTAATTAAGACGGCTGTTGAGCGGAATCGATTAGTGAGCAATTCAGTTCTGAACCGGTTTAAATATTCAGATCGCATAGACGTAGATGAAAACTCTAAGCCTTGCGATCTAGAAACCTGCAGCTCAATATCCAATGAGCAACTCACACTTTTTATAATAAATGAGTTATTTGTAACAAATAAGTAAATAATATATCGGTGGTCCAAAAACAGTTCGTTTTGTTTGAGACAGAATGGACGAAACAAGATGCTGGTGGCAGTCCTTACTCAGTGTATTATCTCTTATTGACTCAATAGGCAATAGACAAATAAAATTGATCCGCGAGACTGTTCACACCTCTTACTCACGCAATGAACTGAAGCTGAGCTGCAGCTCACATTGTTCTGTTCAGATGTCGCTACATAGAAAATATCTTGCCCTAGTAGATTCCACTAGAGAACGTGTACCGCATAAAACTACCAGCAGTTTGTTGTCAGTACCTTCTTCCAAATTTTTGCCATCAACACCTCATTGATACTCTCATAAATTCAACAGAGAATGTTAATGCGATTTAAATTTGACTATACAGCGAGATCTAACTACTATCTACATAACTAAATTATACATTAAATTCCTAACTGAAAAAAGCTTGTCTATGGTATGATATAATTTTAATTTCCCGTGTATTATACGAAAAAAAGGAATTTTTATTGTGTAGCATAACTTTATATATTGTATATTTGTCAAAAGTTGTAGTTTCTTCAAAAATTCAAAAACTTGAATTTATAGATACAGACGACATGGTTACGGACGTATGTTCGCCACCATCATCCCCTGCTGCGGTACTCTCCGGTGAATAACGAGCGAGGTAATGACGACAGTCACCACCAGCTGCAAGATGCTAGCCACTGTACCACACATACCAATGGGACTCCTGCATGTTAGCCAGCTACCATCCCCCTGGTTCAATGAACCATGACATATTTATAAGGTTACAGTATCGGAGAACCGGGTACCCTTGGTCAGCAAACGATGCCATGGATGTTAATTCATCTAGCCTAAATTCATGTTGGTTGACCGTTTAAACCAATATTTTTTACTGCTTTAAGACAAAAACACTTGACAAAATAACTGAAAAAAAAAATATAATGAATACAAATATTGACATGACAAGAACTAAATCACATCTTGTTGAGTGAGTAAACTGAATTTACTTGGAATCATAAGGCATTCATCTACACGGTGCCATGATTTGAATAAGGTTAAATCAAAATGCATTTATGAACATACCTAACTTGTGAGTGGCTTGAATATTGTTCGGTTTTCAAAAGTTATTTTAGTTATGACTAAGGAATCTTACAGTTCGAAAATACTACCCTCAACATTCTACCGATCACAATGGAATCCTTAAACGATCACTCACCTGTCTGTTCAGTCGTCACTAGCAATTTTCAACTGAAGGAATTGACTAACATAACAATTTACTGTAAGGATAAAGTAAGTATTATTTAATGTTTAATTTTAGAGATCAACCAAGTCAATGGAAGTCTGTGCTTGGCAGAGCAATGAATGATTCCAGTCAAGTTATATAATGAGTTCATTCTATAAGCAGAAAATACTAGTTTGTAATTCATACTAAGACTATCCATAGCTATACCTACAAAACCATGTGCGACTTTGTTCTGCCAGGAATATTAATTGTATGTACACAATTAAAAGTTTCATATTTGTTTATTTATTAAACATCATTAGGTTTACTGATATTTTATGTAGCCTATCATCTGCGCAATCACATGATCTTACTACATACGTATTTTCATGAAAATCAGTTAAGTAGTTTTTGAGTTATCTTGAGACATACATTAAAATCTCAACAGACTTGTAAATATACTAAAAAAGCACATTACAAAAGACACACACATATTATTTAATTGTGTTATTCATAGTTAACTTTATTAGTGGAGAGTGTGACTTTCCAGTGCTCATTGTTAGTCTAACCAAACAGTGAAACAGGTACTCGGTCAAAGTCCTAAATTTGTATGAACCCATATATAAAGACTCCCTTTACTTGGTCTACATCAGGGATTCAAAAAGCTGTTAACATCGACTCCTAGAGGTCAAAATCGGTCGCAAATCAACCCCTTTGTTATGTTAGTATCTTAGGCTTTTATACGTTAGTGGATGGTGGTGGATTTTTAAAATAATTTGCCGATGGGGGTTTGAGGTCTTCATTTTGGAAATGACCCCTCTACATCAACAGAAAAATTTGTGATTTCTGCTTTTCAGAAAATATTATTACATAGTAGATTAAATGTAGTTTTCTACAACGCGTTTCAAATCTATGAAATATTAAAACGCTGTTTATCGCCAACACTAATCACGACACGATATTAAAATTCAAACATTTGAACTTTAACTAGGTATACTATTTTTGATAAAAATAATTTTATTGTTTCCTTCTTAACAAATAGTTAACTTTCACTCGCTGCTGTAGAGCGAGATGTACCATTTTAATAAATATAACTATACTGTTCTAGAATATGTGGTGACGTTCGAGTCTAATAACACGGAACGCAAATAATGATACGTGGCCTTTACAACTATGTAACCATGTTCCCAACCAAAATTTCAAATATATCACTAAACACTTGGTATATTTAACAAAATAACACTAAAAACTTTGTTTGTCATATGCAAAACACATATCGAAAGTAAGGTTAGAATGAGTTAGCACTTAAACAATATGTAGGTTTTCGGGCCGTGCGACAAAATTATATGCAAAAATGTATAAGATAACGTAAATGTTTACCTGTGGATCTTGTTTTTGTGCATGGCAGCGTATACCGCCTTATTATTATAGTACGGGCAAAAGATGACAGTCTGCTGGTGACATGATAGTTAAAGACAAGTAGATATTTATTCTTCCAAAACCCGGTGTCACAATAGCGACATATGTAGACAAATCCATACTGCCAATAATAACTTTTATGCTGTATTATTTATTTAACTATAACAATAAAAAAGTAGCGAATAGATTTTCGATTTCCATTACTTAAGTTATACATGTGTTTTAATTGCGTTTTTTGTATATTTATAAAATAATAATTTGTATATACGGATACAAAATAGGAAGAAGTCTCATAAAAATGGAATCTTATTTTAAGTCAAATAAATTTGTGTATGCCTAGACTACGGAGTTTGCTTACTCTTTATGAACTTCAGTCTGTTTTGACATCCTTTAACTAAAATTTTAAATCGTATATAAAAGCACCTTAGCGGTATATAAAATTACATCTTAATGCCAGATATTTAATTAGGAACATAATTATATTGTTTCCCACAGTTGTCTACGGCTTGATTACCTATACTGCCAGGAGTATAAGTGATCTGCGCATATAAATATAATGTTATTAATGCTCTGTGAAACATGTTGTCAGTAACAAATGATTTAATGATTATGACAGTTTGACAGTTTATGTGTTAAAAACCTTATTTGTTAGTTTGCAACACAAACGTACAATTAATTTAGAAAAAAAACCCTATTGTATCCATAACTAGAGTTAATATAAAAATGAAAATTCGGCGAAGGAAAAAGACAGGTCCAGTGAAAGAAGAACTTTTTACTGTGGTAGAAATAGAAGATTTCGAAACAGTATGTCAGGTATGTGAAGCTGAGTTTCTTGATGAGGAAGATTTAAAACTGCACGTTGCTCAGGTGCACATGAACGAGTCCAACGGGAAGACTATATGCAAAGTTTGCTGCTCCGTTCTGCCTGCGGCTGATTTATTTGTATCGCATTTCATATTTAAACATTTGGAGAACGCCCTATTCTGCTTCTACTGCTACAGAATGTTCTCCAATCCGCTACTCCTCGACCAGCACGAGTTGAAGCATCGTGCAGTGGATGACGATGACGCGGTGACGTGCTCACAATGCTCCTCAATATTAGCCAATAGACAAGAGCTGCAGAAACATGAATTTAAAGAACACGGAGACAGCAATGACGGTGTAACGTTAAACAACTTCTTTTCCCAACTATCCAGCGCGCTGAATATGAAAATTAAGAAGTTTATTGACTGTCTATGTAAAAGGAAACCATTCGTTTGTCGCAAATGCAAACACTCAAGCACCCATGTTAAAGACTTCATTGAACATTTGAAAGCTTTAAAGTGTCGTTGTTTTGCCTGCGACAAGTGTTTTAACGTCTATAAAAAGAAATATAGCATCATGAACCACATGTTAAACAAACCTCAGTGCCACAATTTTTCAGTTGAAAAAGAAATAAAAAAAGCATGCCCCAAGTGCGATAAGTACTTCAACTCCAAAGAAATTGGTATGCATAGGAAGTTGTGCAGCGTCATTAAATGTTTTACTTGTAAGGACTTATTTAATTCTATCGATGAATTAACTGATCACCGAAACAAAGAGCATAAAGCTAAGATCAACTTGGAGACTTGTAAGTTTTGTAAAAAACAGTTTGTCGGTATGTTGACCTTAAGAAAGCATATGAGTCGCTCTCACAAGGACAGGAGTCAGTACAAATATAACTGTGTGCACTGTGGCACCGTGTTCAATCATCCGAGCAAATTATTTGCACATTTCTTCACACAGCACAAACAAATTGAGCCATATACGTGCAAAATTTGCAACAAATGCTTTAGATTACGAAAGCACTTCACAATTCATATCAAACTTGAGCATAAAAGTATAGGATTTGTTGAATTTGATAAAAACTTTCATGTCATCTTTACTGACAAGAAATCTGTGAATCTAATAGCGCCTCAAGCTAGTGTGAACATGGATAGTACCACTGATGCTTCAGATAGTGACTGCAATTATTTATCTCGAGATAACAGTAATTTGAAAACATCAGGACAACAATGTAAGGAGAAAAGCAATTCGGTGAATCTAGAAAATAATATTTTAGATAACAGCCAATCGATTACATCATTTGATAAGAATACAGATTTGGATGATAAGAATAACTCTGAAGCCTGCAGTGATTCAGCAAAACCAGTTGAAGTTGTTCATGTAGAAATTAAACGTCTAAACAAACGAAGAAAACGAAGGATAGGAAGACCTCAGACAGAAAAGATAGAGACAGCTAACAGTGCAGAGGAGCCGCCTGACAGCTCAGACGAGGAACCACTTAGCAGTGTTAGGGAGTCACTGTTGGGACGGCAAACACAAAATATGTCCAATCTTAAAAGAAGAATGGCAATCAGAGACAAGAGAGCCAAACTGACTTGCAAGATTTGCAACAAATACTGCTATACAGTTCAGAATTTTCACCATCACATGACTTTGCACGAGAAAACAAAGATGAAAAGATGTATTAAATGCAACAAATACTTTAAATCTAGAAAGGAACTGAAGAATCACATTGATAGTTCGCATTCCAGCTCAAAACTAATTGAGACTTTGCGATCCGTCATGGAGAAACGCAAGAAATTCGAGCCGGTCAAACATGGCGAACCGTTTAAGGCCGTGCTAGAAAAACGCAGGAAGCAGCAAACGATGACGGCTCAGAATTCAGACTCTATTAGGTTCCAGCGAACAATCCGGAAGGTGAATTTTGTCGACGACTGTACGGCCACTATAACTCCAATGTCCGATCACGGGTTGTCCGTTAAGAACTTTATCGAAAACTTCAAACCGGAAGTTGACGGTATAAACATCTCCAACAGCGTGACCATAAAAACTGTGAGTACTCCTGTGGATAAGGAACCTTTAATCAAAATGTACGCGTTCAATCCTGAACCACAGAAAGCTCAGGTCAAATTGAGCTTCCCGGTTAAATTTAAAGACCCGCCGGTCAGTTACATGGACACGAAGGTCAGTGTGAAACTGGTCCAGCAATTAATAACAAAACCTAGCGTCGTCAACATGACGTATAGCGAACGTATCCCGGTGATCCAGGGGAAGGGCGAACCCGACGACTACTGCAATATGTTCGCCGACGAAATGGACTACACGCAGTACAAGAGCGACGCGGTCCCAGAAGTGGCTCAGGAAGTTATGTTAGAAGACCTAGAGGATATTCCGCGGACACGGCGCTTGGCTCAGGAGATAATCATCCCGAAGATACCCGACGAACACGGCGGAGTCAGGATTGGACATCTGCTGCCAGAAGCTCCATACTACAAAATTGTCAAGGTTAAAAAGCTGCTTAAAGCTGCGAATGAAAAAGAAGAGTCTGCGGAAACCCCAGATCAGGATGTGAAGCTGCCGGACGGGACTCGGCTGATCTCAGTCAAGAACCCGTACTCACACTTAATACCAAATGAACATTTGGAGCAAATATTGAAAGCGAACAGGAGTAAGAACTATACGCCGAAAACAAAAAACATTGAAAAGGCGATTGCTAAGGCCTTGAACCAGGTGAAACCCCTTCGGGGGAGAAGGGGAAGGAAAAAAATTTAAAACGGTCCATAGGCCCATCCATAAAACTTACTGCCAAGAAAGGTTTCATCAGAACAGGCATCACTGTAATTTCATTGTCGGCCATTAAGAACTCTGAGATAGCATTCGTTGGCGTTCCGGCATTGTACGTTGGTTTATATTTATATCTGTTAACTTTTAACTTAAATCATAAAAATATATTTGTGCTCTTTCATTTATCAACGTTTAACATAACTTTGTGTTTACCGAAGCTAATTTACGTTTGGAAAAAAACGTTTACAATTCTTTTTACAGTTGATTACAATTTTTCTCAGTTTAAAATCAAAACGTGCTTCGGCCCAACTATACTAAACCACTACGCTTGTCATCGGCATCAGTCATCGTTGTTCCTGCCAGTTTCGTGTAAGGGTATGTATATTGTAGTGCAGTAGAAACTGTTTAGGACTTGTAACCTGTGATCGTATTGTTTCTCGTGTTCGGACTATATATACCTGACTGTTTTCTTGAAGCCTGCCTGGCTAGCTACCGCCCTCCTGTTGGAGTAGGCCGCCAAACGACACTCGTGTTCCGGCTAGGGGCTTGGAGCCAGTACTTTCTTTCTAACCTCATTTCCTGGCCGACGACTCATCAGTGACACCCTTGGTCTCGCCGATGTCCGGGCGACGGTCATCACTCGCCATCGGGTGGCTCGTCTGCTCGTTTGTCGGCTATTAACTTGAAACGTTTTTCGTACGTAGATCAAATTGACACTCACGTTTTAATTGATAGATTGAATAGCTCATTCACACCAGCACCATAACTCCATGTGCCTGTGACATGGACATACACATGTGTCGTGCCCAAGCCACCTGGCCGGCCTGACATCCGACCCTGAGCCCGGCAGGCAGGGGCACTATTGAATAGACTGGGAAATGGCCAATACCAGTACTTTATCAGGTGTTTTGTATGTGCTCAAATGTTTTTCATGCTAACTAACCAAACACTACTCACCGAGCACATCACCCGTGCCCCAAAACCGCGAGCGATCGACGTAGAGTACACGTATTCTAAACGCCCCGTCGGGGCGCATCCCCTCCGCGGACACTCGTGTCAAACAAACAGCATGCTTACATGAAAATAAGCTTTATTATTTATTTTTGCTACTTACAACCCAAATTACAATATGACTTATTGGAACCTTACTTATTCACAATACTTCTACATCTAACATCACATCACTCGTGTTGTTTAATGTAGCTACGGCCTCTGGGCACGTCTCCTCCGCACGGGACGGCTCGTCCACCACAACCGTCAACCGACTGCACACACCGTGCCCCACGCGGAAGATCCTCAGGCGGACCGCCGACTGACATCGTTCAAAAACAAATTTTCAATTAATCCTTAAACGTCATCTGTCGACCATCAATTACCAAAATAATAATTCACAACGAGTAAGATTCCATTACAATTGATTTAAACTTAAAACAACCTAATTAAACATTATCAAAACAAATGGATTAATTACTTGATAACAATAATTACTACAACTATCCATTTTCACATGAACACGGATGGGAACATCCTCAGTGGCTCACCAAACCGGCGCCAACGGAATCGGTGACACTTCACCGGGTGAGCAGTTAATCGAAAACATCCATCAGATTCGCACCAACACTTAACTAACCAACGTCCTGATGTTTCTGTGTACCGACATACATACACGCAGTACAAAGCAGTGTCAACGAATAAAAATCACTTTTAATACTGACTTGACCCGATCGGCCAGCTGACTTATGACCAAGTATCGCAGTACACAGCCGGTGACGTGCGAGTTGTCTATAGTTTTGTTGGTGGTCGACGACGCGTCGGTGCCGCTCCATCCGCCGTGTACGACCACGGGTGCCACGGGTGCCTGTACACCTACACCTGAGATACAACTCTGTTTGTTCCAATGCACGACCGGGACCGATCGCTTACAGAATGTGAAATATAAACGGAATTAAATGTCAATAAAATAAATCTACTTATACGATAATTAATTACAATTGTATTTGTTGACACCTTCCAGTGTCGGACACCGCTGTTAATATTCAATTATCTTTTTATACATTTCTATTACAAATATCAATTTCTCCTGTCAAAAAATACCATCAGCACGATTTGTTAATGTTTCACTGCAACGGACGAGGTTAACACCACGGTCCGCCACGCTGGCCGAGTGCAGACCGGCAGTGTGTAGAACACTCGGACAGACATGTGGATTAAATAAGAACATGATTGAAAAATCGGACATTGGCTTTCAATATTTATAAGTAAATATATCCAAACTTTTATTATTATGAAACTAAATCCATTCAGTATGTATGTCATTGTATTGTGTCATCTATGACGAAGACTACGATCAAATACATTATACTTCCTCGCGTGTCCACCAATACACAGACCGCTGCCGCGCCAACGCCCGAGCGGTGTCGGCCGACGGTGTCCGACACTACACTACACTATGACATACATCTGACAACACACCTTCAACAACGCGCGAGCTGTTGCAAAAATATCAACCCGTCGGACACGTCCGGGGTCGGGGTCGGGGTCGTTTAATGGAACATTCCATAACACGTGCACGCGCGCACGTGCACAGTCACGCACGTACGGACAGACAGGTGTACGCACGAAAGTGGAAAAACCGACGTTCTCAAAGTTTTAGACATAAATTTACCGGACTGCTCATTCCGCTGGCCGTGTCGGCCAACGGTGAACAGGACGTGGCTGCGACGCGCGAGTGAGTGCGTGCGTGCGTGCGTGCGTGCGTGCGTGCACGTGCAAGTGTGTAGAGCTAACTGCACATGTTCCTCTCCACCGCTCGTCTGCGTCGTCCCGACTACGTGCGACCACCGTTCCACGGACACCGGCAACTCTTCAACAACAACTACCCACATACAGTGCCAATTTCCAATCGTTACAGAAACGTGTTAACCACAAACCATTAATTATTATTAGTATCTATCTATCTATCTTGGCTTAAAACAAATCATCACATTCAATTATAAAAATATATTGAAATACGAGGGTAGGACTTGTACGAAAGGAACAACACGACGGACGCTGCCTTACGAATTGAATAATATTTTAAAATTACCACGATAATGTTCGGTTCCACTGTCGCGTCACCTACACATTGCAACACACCGGTGCAAATAGATGTGCACTGGTGTGTACGAGGGATTCATGTGCGAGCGGATGCATGCACTGTGCGATTCACATCGATCACGTCACGAGTGGCTGTTAATGAGTTTCAAATGGTACGACTCGCAGAGAAACAAAAACAAACAAGTTGGTTCGGCGAATGGTCTCGGTGACGCGTGTCGTGTCGTATAACCGTCGCGCTCAGCTGCGTACGGCGGCGCGTAGGTGCGACGAGGACGGCGACGCCGACGCCGGCTCGATGCACAGCTCCGACGCCTGCTCCGCCAGCTCGCTCGTTATCTGACAAACACATTGTATTATTACTCTTCGCGTCGATGCTCGAGGATGTAAGGACAACAATCAAATGAACGCGTTGTACCTCACACCAGCGGCCCGCGCGGACTCCGACAGTCGATTACAAAAACACTACGTTTTCACCGCCACTTAACCAATCTATTTAACACGCATTACAGCGCGAATTTTAATTGCAATGAACGGCTATGATTTCCCAACTTTCAGGTGACTACTCGCGACGGTGTCTAACATATTTTTTTATGTAACAAATGTAACTAGACTGCTACAAGGTGATGTAAGCATAATTGGCGCTGTAACACGGGTGACGACGGGTCGATGTGTACCTGGTGCTGGGCGCGCGCCGTGCAGTCCGGCGGCAGGTCGAGCGCGCGTAGCATGCCGGCGAGCACGCTGGCCGACGCCGCGCCGGCGAGCGCGAGCTGCACCAGCCGCGCGCCCATCTCCGCGCGCGCCGCCGCGTGCCGCGCGGTCCTGTCGCGAAATTAAATGAAATAATATTTATTCGAAATTGGTTTTTACAAACACTTTTCGAACGTCAAACTACGCCATCGCTTCAACAAATCCCTACCGTGAGTGGTCTCG
>DWPT01004492.1:0-13169 GCA_018251895.1 Agathymus mariae mariae | reverse complement strand
GCTAATCCCGCTTAGTTTACAACGAACCCCGCGCCGTGTTACTTGTGTTGCACTCGAAGGATGCATTTCTCAATATGTGGAAGTAATGTGAGCGAGTTGCTGTGCGGTGTGCGTGTTCATGTCTCACGATGCAGTTTACGCTGGTAATCATCGTGAACAGAGTCAAGTTGTGTCCGGTTACAGAGGAGCCGCTCAAGCAAATAGGTGCGATAATTATCACTGATACATTAGTCAAATATTTTTATTGCGTATTTAAAGTCATTGTTTGTCTGAAGATAATAATGGGCAGTATCAGAAGGTTAAATAAACCAACAGGATATGCGTACTGTGTATAAAGTTTCACATAGTGAACTACAGGGATTCTGCTTATTGATTGGGACGTTCCCAATGGATTTTATTATTCTTTTTTCAATGTATTTATCTACATATTTACGACTATGAACTGAAACACTAAAGAACGATAAAAATATAGTGCGATTGGATCGTAGATATAAGTAATCACTTCACGGGATATTAGAAAAACGAAGAATGAAATAACATCTAATGTGGATAAGAAATTGTCCGTTGTCCTGTGACTTACGAGACGTCGTTTCTTTATCCAACGATGGACCAGTGAAGACTGTTTTGGTTAAAAGTAGAATAAATCGAATTGTTCTATAGTTAAGATTTGAAACTACAATAGAACGAAATTAATAATTTCAATATCGAACAAAAGTATTAGGTCAAAGTGAAAGTTTCATTAAAAAAGGAGCAACGTGTAGAGTTCGGTTTTACGTTTGGTTTTATTTTAGATATCGATAATATTAGTTCGCCACACCATCAAAACAACTTCACACTTAATTTAAGTGTTTTTTTTTACAATTTTGCTTATAAAAGTATATTTAAATCGAATACTAGAACCCGGCTTTTTCACTCCCTATCCAATAATATTTTTTGGACTTGGCAACACTAAAATAATATTATAAGTGACGTTCTTAACTATCTGAACAGATGTAATTGAAGAATTTCTATCACCCGTGCCCTTATCCTCGAAGCACCAATTCGAATGTAGGTTCAGTGCCCGGTGCTAGTTATGAATGTTCAGTCATACATGAATTAAATTAGGTCAAGCTTTGTCTGTATATTGTATTAATCGCATACAGCTTAAGTACTTAATAACTTTACAACTGTATTGTTTGAATTTGGTGATAGGTATGGTGAATATCGTTTGTGGAACAGTGTCGAGGTTCAGCATTTTGTAAAATTATATCACATCACTCGCACAAGTTAATTATTTAATTTAAATTTGTTTATGTGATAGCCTTGCCGAAATGATACTATGTTTATACAGTGTCTGTTTTCTTTCCGACATCAAAGACGATGGTCCACAGTAATTAATTTTAAAGCTACTTATAATTATATATATATATATATATATATATTTAACGCAGTTCGCCTGATCTGTTTACCTTGTTTATGTGTTTCTAAAATACCTCTAATAACACGCGAGCAGTAAAAAAACACCTAATAATCTTAGCTGGAAGTTGTGCTATGTTTCCATTAATCCTAGTCATTGCGGTGAGAACTTTTCGTTTGAGGTCTTGTTACTCATTACTTGCGTCGATTTCAATAAATTGAATGTGTCATGTCATGTCAATGACGTTATGAATAAGGAATGAATATCTTTAACAAATTCGATAAAAACGAACTCAATGACTTGTATACATATTCGCAACGAACTTAGGTATTTTATTTATTTTTATCTCAGTAGCCGACAAATGAGCTGTCGGGCCAGTTGATAGAAAGTGATCGTTGCCGTCTATGAACATCCGTAACGAGTGAGTAATAAGTCGTTTCCTCGCTTCCTTTTTGGCCTTCAAAGCGTCGCTGATGCTTGTGTTGTAGTTGTTTAGGTATTTTTTTTTTATATTGCTTTCACCTACCAGAACTACACTCATCACCTCGCAGACTAACCTCGTAACTAACTTAATAAGGGACTGCATGGTATGCGCGCATGGAAAGTACCGAAGTCGATGAACAAAATTAGGACTCACGAGGTGCAGGAATCGTGTCGGCCGCATAAATTCCCATGCTCGATTGTTTGCCTGCAACGCCCTATGCGTTGCATTACATTCTTATCTCAGACTTGCAATTGCCGGTATGAATCATAACTTAAAACCTAGCGGTGCTCAACTTGTGACTTGAAATATTTAATTGGTTGCTTAGACAAAATTGATAGTTTTAAATTACATAGTAATTTTGTTGTACTCTGCTGTGTGTGTTTTATCAAAATACCAGTAAATTTCGTGTTGATTTTGCTGTTGTACTTCTCGTGTTTCGTCTTTAAGCGTGTTACTACACATCACAAATAATTAATATTCGAGAATAAATATTTGTCACATAATGTCTGCCCTGGTTGAGTCAAAAATCGGGATAGTGATGCTTAAAAAAATGTCCAATTTCCACCTCAAAAGCCGGAATATATCTGTGGCCGATCTCAAACTGCCTCAAACGAGAATGTTGTTTCAGTAAAGGTCTGTTACAAATGTTTGTAGACTGCAGGAGTCACGTAGAACTAGAAACAATGGATGCCCGTTTATAACCTCTACATTACTACATTAAAAAGAAGCTAACTATTTAACGTGGGTAACTCATTGTGTGGTATGGTGTCCGGTGCGATGAATTCAACTCTCGGATGTTTATAATCCTTTAAGACCTGACGCAAAGCTTTTAATACCCACTATCATAATGATAACGTGTAGGATCCACTGTTAAATGTGCTTGCGGTTGTTCTCATAGTTTAATTGCGGTTAAGACAACCACAATGTCTCATTATCATGACTTAATCGTGTTATCTTTAATACTGGTAAACAAAGCTCGCTTAAATGTCTTTGAAAATAAAATATGTGATATTTTCTTTTTTGTTTCAAACCACAAAGTAATTAATTGCATGTGACTTATTCACCGATTTACCCAGACTAGTGGTCGCCTAGTTGTCAAAATTCGAGCTTTATTTATTCGAATTTTAATTTCGAAGATTTTTAAGATTCTGTTGTCTAAGACTATCTATACAAAAAAAAACTACACTAAATCTATATAAAAAAAAACACTGAAGGTATGAAATATTCGCGCGCGGCTTATTAGCTTCAAACTTTTTGGACAACCGCCATGATTATTTAATTTGCAGAGGTTCAAACATGTATCAATAGATGGCTCTACGATGGAAAATTGTCCAAACGTCAATTTATTCAAATCTGTATGTACCTATATTACAATGGATACTTAACACTTTTATCGATAGATGTCACTAACCTAATTTTTACAAATTAATTATATGGTAAAAATTAAATAAACTGATGTATTTAATGAATTAATAAAAATAGGTCAAAATTAATGTATTATTTAAAGCACAATAGGATAGACCATAAACAAAAGAGTATATATGTGTATATATTATGAATGTGGGTGTGGCAAATGAATGGTAGTGTGCGTAATATTTATTTTCATTCATTTCATATATTTCTATTGCATATTATATAAAAATATTACCTTTCTGCACACCTTCTCCATGTAAACATTAACTGTGCCAAATTTCGTACTCCTCCTTTCGCGTAATTGTCGTAAAATGGGTTATAAGGCAAGGTTTAAAATTAGAAAAAAAAAATCCATACACGTGCAACTTATTTTGAAATTAAGTATAGTATGTAAGATATTAAGTAGCTACCGACTTATAATATATAAAAAATGTATATTTACTATGAATAACAATATTATTAGTGTATGCCTAATACTATTTTATCTTTCGCATATATTTAAACAGTCAACCATAAAATACTTAATTATTGTTCGGTTTTTGACAAAAAAAATGATTTTACGTTTCCATATAATCCGCGTAAATTCATGAGTTCACTATCCGATTCAAGAGGCGACAAGATTGAGGAGCTCAGCTCCAGTCGGCCCAAACAATGAGCGTGTGAGTGACGGGGCGTGCAGGGCGGCGGCTGTGATCTCGACCCACTGCGATACCGAGATCGGCGATAGCCATTCGGTACTGACCGTACATAAATCTACCAGCGTTATGGACCTGCAGTTTCGCTCTTTCTGTTTACGCTGCCCACAGGTTACTGTACCATCTAATCGGGTTATCGCACTCGGCCAACTGGTATGTTAACTGTGTTTTATTGTCTACCTATCTATCCGATCTAGTATTGGTACATTGCTGAGAGTTGTAATCGGATTGTTCGCTTGTTGCAAGACTCTGCACGTTGCATAGATATAGCATAATTGAAATACATAAGAAAATACAATTGTGATAATGTCAATTGTCTATTATGTTATTGCGTTATAATTGAACCCGCCTAAACATGAGATGATAAGTGACTGTCGCAAGTAGTTGACTTCTGTGACCTTTGAACAACGATTTCTTTTTTGGCACACTTGTCTGAAGGACATCTTGACAAATATGTCAAGTATAAGATAGCTCAATAGATCCTGCAGTTTTAATATTTTAATTTGATTCTTATTTTGGACGCTATGCATATTATCAATTGATTATCAATCGCTTCGGATAATCTTGATACTAAAAGTTCTGCACAACGTTCTGTAAGATGCAAAAAATCTTGCAAGTCACCGGCTAGCTTATAGCAAGGTCTATAGACTTCTCGTTCCGAGTTCAATAAAGTTCTCAAAGTGTTTAAAATCAACGAAACAGCTAACCGACATGGACAGAAATCCGATTACTAGAACGCAAGATTATAACGATTAGGGCTGTTAAAATAAATTCAAATATATCGATTACTGTAAAAACAGATGTATCGATAACCTCATGCATTTAATGTGAATAATACTTTAGAATATACTCAAGATGTTAAACATTATTAACGTTGTAAACAATAACAACAGATGTCGTATCTGTAGCACAGTATGCGCTAGACACTCATAGCGACCGCGTCCAATATGATAGAGTATTGGAAGATGTTATCTCCGACAATATTATTATGATTTACGAGACACCCAGAGCTCCACTATCAGCGGTTGTAAAGTGGAGGTTTGTATTAGGCAGGATGCGGACATCTTAATTCAACGTGCTTGATACGTTGACAGATACAAATGCAACTGTCGCGCTGGGACACACGGATTGTACATACAAGTGACAAGATAATTCGTAACTTGAATAGAATTATACGTTTCAACCTAAACTATTATTTGTCGTTTTAACTTCAATTGCCTACTGAAAACCTGACAGTGAAACAACTGACGTTTACGTTAATTCGCCTTACTGCAGTGAAGACTATTGACATTTGCCGTATTGGAGCGGCCTAGAATACTTTTTGAATCCCATGCGAACAGATAAGGGTAAGAGACGACAAAAGTCAGCCTGCTTGATGATAGGGCTTCGCGTAAGGGTTATATTATCTCTGTTATTAATATTAAGTCATTAATATTATTATTGGTATTATCTTTTCGCCTGGCTAGCTACCACCCTCCTGCTTGAGGCAGCCGCTAAACGACTCGACATATTCCGGGTGGGTTTTGAGAGTCAGTACCTTTTTTTGTTTCTGACTTTCTTATTTCCTGGCCGAAAACGCATCAGATCACATCCTTTGGTCTTGCTGATGTCCACTTAACATCCGATAACTCGTCTACTGGTTTGTCGGCTATTAACATAAAAAAGACTAAGGCGATTGACTCCATTACTAGTGAAATCCTTGTATAGTTAACCGTTAACCGGTGTATTACTATTATTATTTTAAGTAAATTATTCAAGTTAAGTTTCTTTTATTTTCTTTCTTTCTTTTTTGTTAAATTCTATATGATATATTATGTTACAAGGTTGCAGTATCCATGTTATTTGGGGAAATAAACCTTTTCTTTCTTTCCTTTCTTTCTTTGTATTAACACGAAGATTGCTGAGAAACTTTAATGCCAAAATATATGCACGCATAAATATACCTGATAGTTACTGAAAGATACGGGCCTTCTCACATCTGAGGAAATATAAAATGTTTTCCACCGCGCTGTTCTAGTTAGATCGCTGGTTATGATAAACACCAAATCAAGCAGTAATAAAATATCAACTTGATGTACAATTAAAAATATTTGGAAGGCTTATCTGTGCAGGTTTCCTATTAATTATCAATATTAACTTCACCTTAGCAAGGCAAAAAAATGTTTAACAATACGCGCATAACTTCTAAATATTTATACCATGGACCATGGTAATATTAAGCTAAGTCACAGATAAAATTATATTTACCGCAATTGAAATAGTAATAAGATTCTACATTCATGCTCCGTCATTGGTGACGACCATCGTCGTTAGCGGTCGGCAGTTTACCGCTATAAATGGTATAATATGTTTTTCTAATGATGGTATGATCGTTAATGATTCACCAACCATTCAGATCCTATATGAATGGCAGTGCAAGAATGTTGTTTATTTAACATTCTAGACGCGTTAACTCAGTAAACGTCATTAGGTTTGTTTTCTCTGTAATTATCCGGAGCACAAAGTAACATAGCTATCATAAACTTATTAAACTGTGGCCGCCGGGTCGTCACCACTGACAGTGTATCGCCGAAGCTACAAGTCGACCACACAATGTTCAACACACGTTGCAGACGAGCCAGTGTGCGTAATCATACCGTAAGACAGACATGACACCGGTGTACATGTGGTTGTATCGTAATAAACGCTTGTGTTTAGTGATACGGACCGCGGTAATGTGTTTGCATGTGTTCAATGTGAAGATAATTTAATATGATCTTGGAAGTCGTCGATTATGTAATAACTGGTGGTCGTTAATGAGTTTACACTGGCGGTACACTGTGCCCGGGATGTGAGATGTACAGAGAAAGTGACACGATGAAGTTTTCTAGGAAGTCAGATAGCAGGATAACTAAGTTCAAACATAAGCTGATAAAGAAATGCAGAACGAGTACGTATTGTTTGGAGTGAATTATGTATTTATTCGATTTATACAATAAGGAACGTAAAACGGTAGTAAAATTATGTTAAAATAATTAGAATGAATCCTGTGTAGTTTGATATCGTTAGGTCGATTGAAACATTATTTAAAATGTCGGTTGAAAATGTTAAGGTTAATGATACAAAGTAGTACGAAAACCCGGTCCACCCACTTACGTTTAAAACTTCAAGGTCTGTCATATTAGCTGCTGTAAAAAAATGCTGCCTTGTTGTTGTAAAATGTTATTTTAATTTTGGATAGGATTCTAAAAGTGTGAAAAGAACTCTTCTCCAGGACTGTCGTTATATTGACAACCCCTCTAGTGTTGCCCGTGTCCGTAGTTGACGGCGATTACCATCAGATGGCCATTTCCATTGCCCACGACATTAACTTTTAAAAATAAATGTCGCATCTTAGTTGACTGATCGGGTTGCTTTAACCCAGCCGTCGTCCTGCCCTTGGCGTAAAGAATTCTCAGCCACTGCTTATTGGAGAGAATATCCCCTAGATACAGATATAATTGCTGATATTAGCACTGTAGATGCTTCTTAATATTCAGAAAAATAGATTCCAAAACTACAGTTATTACTCATAAACGAATTCCTTGTAACACGATGGAATTTTATATTGCTGTTTCACACCTTCCATCTCAAATTTTAGTCCTGCATGTATCCCATGTTCCTGGCATCGTCAGTTTCATACAGATCTAATTTTCTATTATGCTGCTAAAAATTAATTTGTCTTCAACTCCTAGTATAGTATATACTAAGTAGTTATGAACTGAAAAGAAAATATTGTGTATTTTGTATAACTTCTATATTATTAACCAGTATGCAAGGATATGAACAGTTAAACTGTTGGGTAAGTTGATCTTTTTTGTCACAAAGAATTATTCTTTAATATTTCAGCGACTTCTAATCATTTTTCATATTAACATAATTCTGTTAGGAAATGTAAAACTACCTATTATTGTTTTGTAAGATTTCATTGGAACCTTATTTTTAACCGACACCACAAATTGATGTTTCTGTTGTATTCTGATTTCATCGAGATTACTAGACTTGTGTGGTGTTTTTTTTTTATTTGAAAGTGTGTACTTCTTCTACTAAATAAGTGTATATTGTGTTTAGGCTAACCATACCATACGTATGTATCTAGCCGCACGTGGTAAAGTTCTACTCGGATGACTGAAAATCAACTGTGATTAAAGCATTTACTTATTGGAAAAAGTTGTTCTTTTTTTGCAACACAGTGTTCGATAAAAATTGTGAATGTGTTAAACTAACAATAAAATAGAATGGATTTATCATTTAATTTAAAAAAACCTACTTAAAAAAATACGGTCCCTCTGAAAAAATACGTTGTAATTTGTAAGAGTATGTTATGTATGTTAATAGGTAATTGTTTACTTTCTGATCGATTATTAAAATTATCAGTAAATAAAATATTTTGTAGTTAAATTAGTAGAGTCGACAGATTTTTATGGCTAAAGTAATAAAGACATCATTTTTTATCGAAGTAATTTTTTATGCCGATTAAAAAGTTAATATTTTGTAAATGAGTGTATATTAATTAATTTTCCGGCTTAGTACAGTTAGGCTTTACAACATACTAATGTTGATTTTTATATGCCATAAAAACATTAAAATGTATTACTTCCTACGACAGAAATATAAAATTCACTATTGGCTTTCACTCTGCATGAAAAGTTGAATATGCAAATATAAAAATTAATCATTCGCCATTGGTTAAGTATAATTAAGTTTTATATTTTTGCTCGTCATAGTAATAATTCTTTCATCATAATAGAATAATTTGGTAATGTATGTTTTAAGCGCGCTTTCAGCATAACCGTAGAATTTCAATGAGCAGCCAGGATGGAGGCGAAAGCTGCTAAATATTTATTCATTTATTTTTAATTTATTCAATTTGTTTTTGCAACCGGTACATTGAGTACGTTTAAATTATAAAATAAATTATCCCAGATACGATTGCGGCCATAGCCATTATAAAACACCGTGTTATTTTTAAACTTACGAGTAAATTCACCGTTGCTGTTAATATTGAATATGGGAATTATGAAATTATCCAAATTAATTTAATATGTTATATTCTAAGTATAATTAATATTGTTGTGAAAAATCACGTATCTAACCTAACTGTAACTAATATGACTCCAGCATGTTTCTAGTAACATAGATATTTATGCGTTGCAAACATGCAATGGTAAGTGATCACCGCCACCCTTGCACATTTGTAAAACCAGAGCAGCGATTGTCGTTGATGCGGTACCGGTTACAAATTCTTAAATATTCACGTTTTATTTGAAGAAGAAGCGTGTTTGTAAATAAACGTATCCATATGCACAAGTTGTTAGTCGTTGCTATTACACTGCGTAGTACAGAGCCGGGGTAGACCAGCAACTTCCAACAAGAATTATTAGGCGCAATCGCCTCGTCCACTGATCTACAGGGTACACCCTTAGCAGGGGAATTTGGCTTAAAGCCAGGGTAATATGGCTTGATGAAACGAGAAACAGGTGTTGCCCAGTGTGATGTTTCCTTAATAGATCTTTAGAATTTCTAATCAATTACACAGTTTTAAGTCTAAATGTCGTTGCGTATTTGACCAAATGTTCGTTGTCCAATAATTGCAATTACTATTTTTAAATATAACTTGGACGTGAATATGTGATTTCACTGTAGAAAACATGTTCAAAGGACGTGAAACTGATTAAGAAAAGGAAATAATTACACGAAATTATTTTTCAGAGTAGTAGAAAAAAATCAAATGCCGTACCATTTGAATTCACTGAAACTCTAACGTTTAAATCGTAAATTGTACCTAATTGTTCTATTAGACCGTTTTAGCAGAAAATTTGATATCGTTTGTCGATCGATTACATGAGGTTATTAATTAAGACGTATGTTTTCATCAGAAATGTAATGGCACTAATTGATCGACATCATATTATGTGTTACATACACAGGTGTAACAATAACTTTGATTCAGGTGGCCATTTTACTGTTGTTTCCGTTCCGTCCGACAAACGGGTATCATTGTTCAAAAGAAAAGTTGAGCACTGGTTGTGTAATTGCACTCCGCAGTTTCTGTCACCGTTATACGTAGGGTTGCCTGTTCTGTTATATGGACATTCTCTTGGATTCTGAAGCACCTCTACTGCATTTATTAGAATTTTAAATATTTTATCTGCTTAGGTGTTTGTAAAGACTAATAACATTTTACTTGCGACTCGGAAAAATTAACGTTCCTCCAGAATTTGTCTTGCAACTCGGCTACCATATATCTATAAAACTTCCTTATACAACTTAAGAATCAAAATGCTTACTCTGTTAAGCTACGAGCAGTTTAAAGACTGTACTAAAATATAATCGAATACTGCCAAATATTTTCTTCGTTATCTACGAGGGATACCCGTAAATACGGTTTGTGGCATAGGTACAGTTGTGTGTCTGCATCTGCTAAAACCGTCACGGCACCGGAATTATACCTCGGAGTCTCAAGTCTTCACATTTAACCTTCCTAGCGAGCCACAACATCTCTTAAACGCGACAAGTTATTGTTTCCTCGAATTAAAGATAAGTGAGACAATTTGCGCACAACAGTCCTCACTGCTAATTGCATAGGACTCCCAGCTGAAATTGTAGACATACAGAACCGTCACCGGAAAATCAGATTTTGGTTGACGTAATTGCTGAATTTAGTGAAAAATTTCTTAAGACACAACCCTAGTTACGGTGGGCTCTCGTGACCGACTAACCGGCCTCATCTGTACCGGTGAAAAAATCTATCGCACGTAATGATGGCCAATAAAATCAGCTGACATTTTTGCCATCGTATTCTAGTGTAAAAAAATATACAACGCACGCATTTTTTTTTATTATATTATATTATACCTATTATAACGTGCAATTTTCATTTTATATTTACGTATATTTAATTTGAACAGATCGACTCCACCGCAATAACTGTAATCAGTTATTGCCGAGACCATTTCAGTTAGTACCTTGTACTAATCTATACAAATATTAACATGAGAGAGTGTGAATTTGTGGATATGTTTAATCACCGAAACCTCAACCTACTTGTAAGTTTTTTACAAGTAAGTTGGACATAGGCAATATATGATGTGTATGTACATACAGATCAGCGTAATTGTTCAGCCTGGACAAGATGGGGCAGGCCGATTGCTGATTGTAAAATGATATACTGAGCCGAGCAAAGCCTGAGCTTCTTCTACGAAGGTATTAATAGTATGCTGGTTGTCACTCAAAAATTTTCAAACAATACTAATAAAATAAATAGGACTCAGCGTTCTTGGGCGGCAAGGCGTCGTTGGTGAATCAATACCAACTGGTTTGTTAATCGTGTTCCTGTAATTGTGTTCCACTGATTAACAGTCTATTTTTTTTCCTGATGAATTTTAATTATCCTTATTTTCCCTTGGTAACCGATAGACTCTCGGAGCTGTAGACTAATTTAGTGACTAAAAATATGTATGACTTTTTTTAATAAAACGCAATTACAATTTCCAAAGTACATTACATTAATCGGCTTCAAGATCATCGTAGTAAATAGAATAACATAAAAGATTTTAAATTGTTAAATCTCGGATTTTGGTGGTCACTAAGTCACTATATTTAGTTATGTTATATTTATACACGCATGCATTGAATGCAAATGCAATACAAATGACATCTATACAAGCATACATAAATGTGATTTTACAGTTTTCTAACTAAAACTTATGTATATTTAGCTAATAAATATAAAAGTATTTTAGCTTAAAATAAATTAAAAATAATTGTATTTATTTATCCAGATGAGCACCGGTCGGCGGGAGGAAGCTGGGAGGAGCCAGTCAATGCAGTGAGGAACACGCCGCTGAGGCGATCCCAGAGGCTTAATTCTACCCTGGACTCTAGGTCAGTCTCTTTAATTAATTTTTTTAACAAAATTTTGCTTTTGATATTAATTTTGAATGAAGTAATGTGCAGGTACGCCGCAATTTAACTTGCCAACATGTAATTAATTAGCTTGGAGTTTAAAGTGTAGAAGGCAAACTTCCAAGTATTCTAGTTTCATATATGCTGAAGAATGTTGCCAGTTTAACGATTGTCCAGATTAATGGGATTATTGGTATTGCATAGAACATAATTCTACGTGAGGGAGAGCTTAATTCACATTTGAATAATTAATCTGTGCTGATTAATTACTGTACTCAATTGTGGCAACATTTAATCGTCGGTGAGAAAAGGTTATTACGGTCTAATCTATGAATAACCTTACACTAATTATTTTGCTACTATACTGAATAATTACGCCAATGATTTAAAAATATGACAGAAACACATTTGTTTGAAAAATCTAATAATGCTTGAACCTATTCACAGAATTCAATAATAGTTCTGGATAAAATGTTCGCTTTAAAAATATAAACAAAATTAGAAAAATGAAAATAACCTGAATTTATAAGTATTTATTACACGAGAGAGTATAAAAGACAATAATAATTTCATCGACTTTCAAAAAGTTCTTAATTTTATTTATTAACTGTAAAAAAAACATATCACACCACCTGCTTGTAAAAGCTCATACATATGGATCAAATTGCATTCCGCATCGTCGCATCGAACGGAACACGTGCAACATATTATTCAGATAATGATAATAATTGGTGTTGATTCAATTATTACGCTCATTTAAAACTGTCATTTAATGAGCGATGAACGTTGCATAAAATACAGTTCAAATGAACAGTGTTTTTGTAAAGTGTTATTAAATGTTTTATATAAAGACCTCACTCAGGTACTACGATGTTAAAACATCGGAAGATGGTAATTATCTTACCCTGTATTGTATTATATTCGTAACATCAATTATGTGTACCCCTTCATCCAGGAATTTCACTTCTTTAATAAGCGCAACATAATTTTCAATTTTTACTAAGCTTTATTTATTCAGTATATCCATATTCATAGTTTTATGAACCACTAAATAAATAGATGCTAATTATATATATATTTACGACATTTTTTATTCACGTCCAAAAATTGTAAATCTCGCAATGAAATAAAACTACGCAAGCAAATAAATCCGCAACTATAAACCTCTTGCCTTCCGTATACTGAAAAATATATAAATGTACACGGCCCTATTAAGTATTAATATTATAAAAAAAAAAAAACTAATATTAACATC
>DWPT01004491.1:0-13173 GCA_018251895.1 Agathymus mariae mariae | reverse complement strand
ATTTAACCAATTTGTGTAAAGTTGTATTGTACATCATTTTTCGAAAATCGATGTCATAAAGAAGTTTCACTTCTTACGTGTGTACAGTAATACATACATACACACATTTATTTTTATTATTTATTTGCGATTAATAATACGGAATCGTTTTAGATGGTTCGATTCAATTCAAAAGTAAATTCAATGGTAACTTCATTCACAATATATTTTTTTGCGAATTAATTATAAGTGACAGGGACGGGAAATAATACCCTGTAATTCTGTACCAACGGTGGGATCCAACGCTTGATACAAATATGAAAACGCAATATCATCCTTTAACATGAATAGCGGCGGGAGGATCACAGGCGCTGGCGCGCCGACAGCTCGGTGACAACTTCTCGCAGAGAGTACGTGCGCGGGCCAACTGCTTCGTCACCACGGTCGACTCCCGCTTCCTCATTGCCGCTGGATTTTGGGACAACTCGTTCCGCGTCTTCTCCACGGAGACCGGTAAGCGGGCCTTCAGAACGCATCATCTACAAGGAGCTGCAAACACTGTATGCGCGTCTAATTTTTTTTATGCTTCTGTGGAAGGTTTTGGATGGTATCCTCCCGAACCGTAAATCAATGAAATTGCGTGTTCTGTTTAGCTTAAATGTTTAATACAATAACACTGCACTACAATCACATTGAGAAATACACAGTTTGCGTGAATATACAAGATTAGATGCGGCCTACTCAAATGTTCAGTCCCAACAGGTAGAGAAAAACTTTTCAAGTTCTAACAGATTTTTACACTAGTGCCAACATAATTCCCATAGACTGTGAGTAGCAAGTTTGACAACATGAACTTACCAGTGGAGCGTTCACAATTAACAGATATTATCTATATATTTGTCTTAATTAATGGTGACTATCGCCACACTTCCACCACAGCAAAAATAGTGCAAATAATCTTCGGCCACTACGGCGTGGTGACGTGCGTGTCGCGCTCCGAGTGCAACATCACGTCGGACTGCTACATCGCGTCCGGCTCCGAGGACTGCACCGTGCTGCTGTGGCACTGGTGAGTGGTCGAGAGTGATGGTGGAATGTGGAAGTGTTATGTACGTTTGCGTCGTATTCTACAGATCGGGATTCTGGGAAGTTCTATTTTTTTATGTTAAGTTACGCTCCGTACATGTATATCATATATATAGTAGAGATGTATGGAGTTACGATACCGTAACCAAAACTATCGGATATCCGAAATAGAAATATATCCGAAACCGTAACCGAATCCGATAAAAAAAGTTTACCGACCGGTTTACGCGGACCGAGCCGATATACATTGGCTACGTCGTTCTCATTTTGGACAGTTTTTGTTATTCAATAAAAAATGTATTATTTGTTTTTTCTGTGATTATAATACCACCTAAAACCTAGAAACAAAATCAATACATTATATATTTTTCCCAACTCGTAAATCATCTCATATCAGTAACCGAAATTATCTGAAACAATCGGATAATCCTAAATAATTTAATATCCATAACCTTAACCGAAACCGGTAAATATTATTCATATATCCGTTTCCATATCCGGATCCGAAATTTAATATCCATAACATGCCCTATGTATAGTAAGTATAATGAAATTTATTATTAATTATTTCATTAAAAAAATCCATCTTGCGGAAACCCGTCTGGCCGGCAGTTTTCAGTAATGTTTCCAAAGGTTCCCAAGTCAACAAACCTACAGTGGACCGGCGTGACAGAACTCTTGGCTCCGTGCGATTATACCTACCGCCGGTTACGCGTGCTCTTCCTATCAATGTGTCATTGACCGTTATTAATTTATTTACACATCAGTAAGTACTGCTACTTGCATCTGTCAACTGTCGTGTCGTTCCCAGGTCGGCCCGACACGGTGGCATAGTAGGCGAAGGGGAGACGCCGGCGCCGCGCGCCACCCTCACGGGCCACGACGCCGCCATCAACGGGGTGCTGGTCTCCGCTGAACTGGGCCTGGTTATATCGTCCTCAGTTAGTGAGTATACTTTATGCCCATTGGGACAATGTGAAGTGTCATTCCCTGTTGGAACTCTTTTTCCAGACTTCGAGTTTCGTTTTGAAGCGTTCGTTTTTAATAATATTTTACACTTAAATTACTAATTGTTGTTGTTGTAAGTAGATGGACTATGCTCTTCCGAGGACGTGACGTGTTCCGTTGTTCGCAGACGGTCCCGTACTGATCCACACCACATTCGGCGAGCTGCTGCGCGCCATCCGCGGCGGGCCGCAGCTGACGTCCCCGCAGCAGCTGGCGCTCGCGCGCGAGGGCGTGCTCGTAGTTGCGTACGCGCGCGGCCACCTCGCCGCCTACACGCTCAACGGTCGCCGGCTGCGCCACGAAACGCATAACGACAACTTCCAGGTAACACGCGTCAAACACTCTCGTTCACATTTTCTCCGACTGTTTCTATCTCCCACGCTTTGTTACCTTAGACCTTAGCGTATATGTGGTGCATGTTGTATGTACAGAATTATAGCACAAATACAATCATACAATACACAAATATGTAAGTAAATATTATATAAATTATTCCAATATTAATTATTTTCAAAAATTTATGTTAGATGATGTTACTATCTTTGGTCAGAAAAAATGGCATCAATTGATTATTTATTCCAATACGTATCGTAGTACCGTATACTAACTCCTCTCCTTCCACGGGCGACCCTGCCTCGACCGAACACATCACGCATTATTGCCCGTTACCGTTCAGTGCCTGGTGCTGTCGCGGTGCGGCGAGTACCTAGTGTGCGGCGGAGACGCGGGCGTGGTGGAGGTGTGGCGCGCCTTCACGCTGGCGCCGCTGTACGCATTCCCGCCGGCCGGCGCGCCCGTCACCAGCCTCGCGCTCAGCCACGACCAGAGGTGAGAGTACACACTTTGTCACTTTGTCGATGCTACACGGCGACTCGGACTCGGCAACAGGTAGTGTTGAGAGATTCTGAACGACCAATTGCGGAGTGGATACAGAAATCGGAATTGAGGTTTTTAATTCATGGCAAATAAAAAAACCTTTTATGTTATTAATAGATTGACAATTTGCAAATTGTAAATAATGTCAATTTTAATGCACAAAAAATGTATATTTGCAATCATATCAATCTAATATAATATAACAAAAACCCATTAGGCCTAGAAACCCATTAATAATAGAAAAACAGTTAATGAAACAGTAATGAGTTATTGCGATATCGCAATCAAAACTGAATAAGGACGTGCCATAAAACAGAGGTGACGTTTGTTTTAGCTGTTTATATTTGAATTTCATAAAATATTTGCTCCATGTTACATTTAATACTACATAAATATAATTGTATGTTACTAAATAAAAATTGCCTTTTATGTCACGTATATGTGCGTATGTCAACTTCCGCATTTGCTCTCTCCAGGTTCCTGTTGGCGGGGCTGGAGAACGGCTCGCTGGTAGTGTTCCACATCGACTTCAACCGCTGGCACCACGAGTACCAGCAGCGCTACTGAGACTGCCGACTTCTTAGTTTTTACTAAGAAATAAATGTTAACTGAACTGTTACAAGCTTCGCAACCGACAAACGAGAGTGAAGTTCGCGCGCACCTCGAAGAACCTAGTGTCAATTTTTGTATCCCTCTCCCCCGTCGGGAGATATATATAATGTCATCTCTCTCGTCGAGATTGGTTTAGGAACGTAACGTTCTGCATGAACGATTGGCGTCGACGCGGTCGCTTTTAAAGCTATAGTGAAGTAGACGGGTTTCACTGTTCTTAGATGTTTCATAAGCTTTTTAACTTTGCGTATTTACAAAAGTTATGAGTTAATTATTATAGATGTATACCCAATTATGTACCCGAACTATTTAATTTATTTTTTCGATGAATTATAAATATGCGTTATGTAATTATATGTCGTTATATCGTATGTATCACACATTCCCTGTTAAATATAAATAATTTAGTTAAGTTGTTTATTTAATTAGGGCGTCGTACTTAATGAGTGTGTTGGTACATTTCATAACGATAAGGGGGGTGTAGGAGTCGATAAAACTAGATAAATGAACGGAAATATGAGATGCTAAAGTGACTTCATTTCAACGAAAAGAAGTTAGTTTTAAGTATAATACTTTAAATTTTGACATTCCATTTTATTTACTTAAATTGTTTTGTTGTAATAATTTCGTGTTTATGTTGATTATTATTAGTGCCATAGGTAAAACATTGACTGGAATTAATTTACAATGTATTGTATGTAAAACCTTTTATGTTATGTGCTTATTTCATCTCTGTCAGCTAACGTCCATTTTTTGTAAAACTTTAACTATTTACATGTACTAAATATATTTAAATTTTTAATAATTAATCATTAACATGTGCAATACTTTTTATAATTTATTAATATTCAACAATTTCCAATTATTCTGTTTTTTCTTATTTTACATTCTACTATTATTTCAACAATTTATTTCAGCCTTATGAAATCACATTTAAACAAATTATTTAATTTGAATTGTCCATATATTTATTCCGATGTATAAAATATCAATCTAATAGCTGTACACATATTTTTTTAGCATTCCAACTGTGACATCAGTGCATTACTGGTCTGTGCCTAATATATACATTGCATACAACAAAGATGCATTAACAGTACACAATTTAAACTTGGAATTCCTGTTCAATATTCTTATCAGACATTTTTTTTGTCATTTGGTGGCGGGAAAGTACTTAAACTGTATTATTAGTTGTTGTAATTGTTCTTTTTTGGTTTTATTAAATGGTCATATTGACTTATTTTGATTTTTCTTTTATCATTACTTCTCCTTTTTATTTTATAGGCTATAATTAATAATATTAATGTTTAGAGGTCTAATGTAATAACTTGTATGATTGGTGTAGTAAAAATAGGTCTTATGTGAGTAGAAAACAATAGGGATAGTGAAAAATCTTATGACTGTGTTGCTCACTCGTATAAATTGCACTTTAAAATTGGATGACTTAAAATATTTATGGCCATTGCTTGATATGGGTGACTTGTGGCCACAGAAAAACTACAGTTAGTGACATTTATGAATGCTAGATGGCAGTCTTTTAATAAGAATAGTTCACACATTGGCATATAAATTACCAATAATATTAAACATGTACTATTTCTAAATGAAGATCTACTTATAAATATGTGTAAAAATGCGAAAGTGCCAATCTAGTCATTTTCGCTGTTAACGATGTCAATAATAATGTATTATGCATAGATGTGTAGATAATATAATATTATAATTATAACAACTACATCTAGGTCGTGTTACACCTGTCCTGGATCACCAATAAATATTAGCTTGCTCGAATTGTTACTTCGAATATCATTAACAATCCAAGTAACATGCTTAAGCCACTATAACATTGGTGCCATGTTGACTAAGGAATTAATGAGGGTCCGAGAACTTACTGGCAGCTCCATCACTGCATGTATTGTAAAATCAATGGAATATTATGTATTTTTGCATCACGACACCCGCACGCTCCTCCCATTCTGTGATTTAGGCTTTAATGTGCTACTGTAAGTCATAAAACATTTTGTCTTTCCTACTCTCTGTGCCAAATTGTAAAATACCAAATGACGAGAGAAAACAGTTATTGTTATCAAATCAAATCTACTTATATTGCTTGTAGTAGAGTATTCCTATAACCGTAGCAGCGCTCGCATAGTTTAGAGTTACGTTGAAACCTCTTAGATAGCCCTAGAAACTTTTGTAACGACTTTCTTTCTAGTCTCTTGTAGAAATTTGTACAAATACTTGAAACCCTTATGTCTCACGTCCCACAGTAGATTCTATTCTAAGAAGCCCCATGTGTGCTTAACTCTAATCATAACTCCTAGTATATCCCTTTAGACTATTCTATTAGATATTTATTTGCGTAGTTTATTCTTGTTCTAATCTGCGGTACGTCTTCTATCCCATACCTGCTTCGAGTTACAGTCCTTCCTCTTATTATACAATAACTGTTTCTCGTTACTGCTCCTCGAGAGGTTTAATCGTAGCCATATTTCAAATATAATGTTACCTATCCGTTCATTTTAAAATTCCATATTATTTGCTTCCAATTCTAATTCACTTGAGATGTTCTAGTTTGGATAAACACCGCAGCACGCTGAATTAAATATATACACGCTACACGCAATTCTGTCCATTAAATGTAAGTTAATTGTAGGTCGTATTGTAATGTACTATTTAATAATGACTATTTAATTTAGTTTTGTAAGGTTCACTTGTATAATACGAACATGGTCACTGTCTGTGCATCTACACTGTGATTATATTTGTGTTGTGGCGACAAGGTCAAACAGAGCTAATAACCGATTTCAAAATATTGTTTTCTACGTCTCATGTAGCCACGTAGCTTCCCGATTAAATAAAGTTGCTTTGTACGCATCCGCTTGATAGTATAACGAGTTTTAGTGTTAAGTCAATTCACTCGAACAATTTTGTATAACTTACTGCCTTCGCCGCATTACAGATGCATGTGTAGTCTATATATTATTTCATCAATATTAATGACATGTTGTTGAGCGTACGATAATAAGATTATACTTAGTTATAAAACATAGACTAATTAGTAAATTGTAGTGGTAAAGCTACCATAGTAAGATAATAAGTTCCCACTATTATTGATAGTTTTTGACAGTGACAACCATATTTAAATGGGCTTAAAATAGCTAGGGGATAATGTCATTGCATGCGTTCCACTTGATGCTCAGAACACCCAAAACGTATCATAAAGCGTTACACTTGACGATCGCGGTCGTTGTGGTCGCAGTGTAAACGTCATTGATAACGTTCACGCCGAGCTCTTAACGCCCCATGTCGCGAGCTAGGTCGATGTGAGTGTTCCACGTTAGGGCGCGTTCCACTAAGCGATCACAACGACCACTCTCACGAACATAATTTTTCCTGTTCCACTAGCTTGTGAACGTTCGCTTCGCATCATAAACCCAAGTGGACCAGATTGTGAGGTGTTTTATGCGTTGCGTTAAGATTGCAAATGGCGAAGCATCCAAAACATAAGAGGTTAGGTTGTAATTTGTAAACATTAACCCATCAAGTTTAAGAATTATTGATTAACTTGTTTTAAACTGAAAGAAAAGAATATTTTCTTTTATATATTACAACGTGTTAATTTAAAATATAATTTTCCCAATCATACAACTTTTCAGTCACTATTTTTAAACTATATTTTGCTCCAAATTTCTCAACGCTCACATCGACCTAGCTTGCGACATGGGGCGTTGAGGATTCGGCGTGAGCGAAAATAAAAACGTCATTAATGACGTTTTCACCGCGACCACAACGATCGCGATCGTCAAGTGGAACGCTTTATGATACGTTTTGGGCGTTCTGAGCCTCAAGTCGAACGCACGCTTAATGGAACGCGCCCATTCTTAGATCCATTTTCCTCAACTGACATTTTTCAATATAGCAACAAGATTGATACAGTTACAAATCGATATCTACGTACTAAAATTGTGTTTATTTATGTAATGTCGAATCTTTATGTTGTTAAGTTTGAAATGTTTAGTCTGTAAAATACTTAGTTTTAGATAACCTTTCTATGATTTTATGGTGCAACAATTGATTCCCACTAGACGTCCTTATTAGACGAAATTAGCCATTTTTAAATATTGTAAATTAAGTAAATTTTCATATTTGTGTTCTAATTACATAATTTATTATGCACAAGCTTTTTCTGAACATGCACATAGAATTTTATAAATGTGTGTATTTTTTACCTATTTGATTAAATCTTGTTTTTGTAATGGTTATTTTATAAAGTGATAACACATACGTCATAGACGGACGCACTGAAATCCAGCGTTGCGGCTTTCGCATCGCCCCAGTAAAGCTAAATGCGTTCGTTTTTCGCATAATGCAGCATAATTATTTTTAATGTTATTGTTTTAATTACCTTCTTTTTATAACTATTATTTTTGTTATTTGCTGCTTTATGTGGAATAAACGTTTTTCTTTCTTTCTTTCTTTCTTTAACTGTTAAATGGTCTTACCGTTTACAATGGCGAAATATATAATTCTAAAATACTCACACACGACAAGAAACTAATAATACAAATAAAATAACCATTTGCAAAGGAAAATTATTCTTTAATGTCACATTCCAATTCTTAATGATTTTTACATACCTATATTGACTAACCAATGTCGACATTATTCTTAACGCTAAGTATATGGTGCGTTTGTCCGTAATGATGAATCTTAAATAATAAATAAATCGCATTTAATATACATTGAGTGTATTATTTACTACCCATAAAAATCTGAGCTCTGATTTTAGACATCGTTGTTATACAGTTTTTTTATATTTACATATCTCGTAATTTATTGCTAACCCATTCAAATCCGAAAAGCCAAAGGTATCACTAAGGCCTTTTTGAACAAAAGGTAAAGAAACCTTCCTGTTCTCATAAGTAAATATTATAAAAATATTCATATTACTAACACACGTGAATAGTAAACCAAGGTAGCTATGACATATTCGGCCAAGACTTTTTAATACGCAGCCACACACACACACATTGTAATACATTTACAAAAATCATCATCATCATTCATCGTTACAAACCATATCGTTCCACGGCAGGGCTCGGATCTCCTTTCAGTATGAGAAATGTTCATGTCAGATATCGTCCGTCTTTCAGTTTGACTCGACAATATACAACCGCACACTTAATACGGACACTGTATAATGGACCAGAGTAGGAAGGCTATAAAACATCGCACTAAGATGAGATCGATAAATGTATTCTATCTCATTCTCTTGCAGACTAAATCTTGTAGATGTATGCGTTTACATTGGATTTCTTTTTACTATCGCTTTTTCTTTTCATCAAGTTTCAAATCACAACGGCACTAAAGAAATTTTACTTTAAAAATTGCAATTAAGCAACATGGCATGCTAATAATGAACAAAATCCATTACATGACGTAATGTTATACATTTAATAATACATGCAGCATACATAATTTAAATGCGTATAGTAGAGAAGTAATTGGTAGAATAACAATAGGATTTAAAAGAAGACTCAGAAAGACGTTTTTTTTTCTTAATTTAAATGAGTTTAGTGTGTTGGCGCGACAAATAAAAAATGTTGAAGGTGGAAAAAAAATATCAGTATTTATGATAAAATTTATAAGAGTGGTTAGAAGGGCATAAAAATATATGATTTGTGTTTATATAAATATTGAAATAGAGCAAAATAAAAAAAAAATGATTCTAGCCTGTGGAGTGTGTTGTATGTGTACACATACGTTGGCTTGCGACGGTGTTTAATAGAAAAGAGTTTTGCTTCTAGATCTTCAAGTCGATTTTCGTCGAACAGTCTTATTAACTCCCATTTCCCTGGGGGATGTCGCAAGAAGTGGGATGACGCTTGATTACTTATTTGTAAAATGACTAGGTTTGTCGATGGACATGGATAACGTCAAGGAGAACATCATCATCATTGCGTCGTTATTCGTTAATGTCATCGTTCGATACCGCGCAGTTCGCGCTTTGTCTTTTTTACTTCTTAATTTACTTCTATTCTTACAACCCAAATTATGAACTTGAATTAATGTATGATCTGATTAGAAGCACCACAAGAAACGATATGGAATTTATTTGACAAACTCTAAATGTGGTTGGCAAAAAGGGTAGTGTCTAAGGCAATAAAATTTAAAAAATATTGTATCCTGAAATTTATGTCACATTGACGTTTCACTTGTGGTTTCCGGCCTTTCAAGTTTTTCGCCTGTCTTTACAATCATGGCGGTGAACAACATTTCTAAAAAACGAAAAGTATGTTGAATTTCGTGTTTCAAATAATGAAATACGATACTTCTATAAGTATACCGTGTCCAATTAAAATGTTTAAATAGCGAAATATATTTTATCGAATGTGTAAATGGTGATGTTCGTAGATTTATCCGGGACTGGTTTATAAATTTCGAATTATATTCTAACTTTTACTAAATAAACTCGATCCTGTAAAACCTAGCATCCAATATGTTTATTATTGTACCCGGAAACGGGAAAAAATTGTAGTGTAATCGCCGTGATCAAAACATAACCAATACGTATATTTGCAGTTCGTCGGCGACGGAGTGTTCAAAGCTGAACTCAATGAGTTTCTCACGAGAGAACTGGCCGAAGATGGGTACTCTGGTGTGGAGGTACGCGTGACCCCGACTAAGTCTGAAATTATCATTATGGCTACCAGAACTCAAAGTGTACTTGGCGAGAAAGGACGCAGAATTAGAGAGTTGACGTCAGTGGTACAGAAGCGATTTAATATCCCTGAGCAGTCAGTTGAGCTGTACGCTGAGAAGGTGGCGACCAGAGGTCTATGCGCCATTGCTCAGGCAGAATCCTTGAGATACAAACTCATTGGAGGTTAGTGTTACAGAGTATTTTATATGCACTCAGTATCTTTAACGATTTTATTTTATAATGCATTGTTGAATGGGAACCTGCTTTTATACAAAAGTCTGAGCACTTGATCCAAGTTTTTTTCTTTGTTGCTTTCATTGTTTTTATTAAGATTCATTCAATTTATTGTTTTACTTTTTCTTTCTTAGGGATTTCAAAATTACCTGATTATTGTAATTTACTAAATTCTCACATATGTTTTCTTAGATGATGTATTATATGATAACTAAGCAATTTTTTTCTTCCAATATTCAGCAATAGAGCACATCAAAAAAAAATTAAATTTATTCCAAATCTTTTTTAACTTAGAATAAATCCTCAGCATCTATTACACATGTAAAAAAAAACATTATTTCCTAGACATTTGTCTTTTGCTGTTATTTGTATACTAAAATAAATTTTGAAATACATTATATTTGAAAATTACCTATAATTTCAAAGTGTAACTTATGTCAGCTTTACCTGAAATTCTATAATAAGTAAGACGCCTATTTTTCTTAAGTTAGTAAGATATGTAACAAAAGTGTCATAATTTCAGGCTTGGCTGTTCGTCGGGCATGCTATGGTGTGCTGCGTTTCATCATGGAATCTGGTGCACGAGGCTGTGAAGTGGTTGTTTCTGGCAAGCTTCGTGGTCAACGGGCTAAGTCAATGAAGTTTGTTGATGGACTCATGATCCATTCTGGTGACCCATGTAATGATTATGTTAACACCGCCACACGACATGTACTGCTCAGACAAGGAGTGCTTGGTATTAAGGTAAGAAATATATTAATTTCAATAAGTTAATTTGAAAATCACTAAAGGATTGATTTTATAAATATGTCAATTGAACAGTCCTTGGATGTCAAAACCCTCATTATATTTAATATGAAATGAAAAATAATTTAGTTACTCAACCTAAGTGTAAATTTCAGACTAATTGTGATTGTATATGCTCATCATTATTGACATCACAGTAAAATGGAGCTCTCAGTAGCCAAACATATCATTGTCAAAGTTATCCACAGAATCAGGGGTTGTATGCTTGAAAATAGCTTATGATCTAATTTCTAGTGGAAGAACAATAAACTTGTTTATTGGAGGGTTTACCAATATGTAAGTATGCTCTTGTACGGTGCAAGTTTTACAATTATACTTCAAAGCAAGGATAGCTGAGAAGTTCAAAAGTCTCTTTTCAGTGAAACTAAGTTCAAATCCTTATGTAGATGTATTTTCTGATATTTATGTTATATAAAAAAGAGCAAAATTTTGTGACTCACTTGTAACCATACCTAAATGTAATCAGTTTTAAATTTGTATGTCTCTTGTCACATTATAACATTTAAACTAGATATTTCCTGTTGGGTTATGCCATATCACTCCTGTCGTAATAGCCAACCCTTACGTTGTGCCCTCCAAACTGGAAAGTACTTACCGCGATTATTTCTTATCCAACTGAAACTAGCCCCCAATAATATCTCTATATTGATCACGATATAAATAGTACTGTGCAGGAAATGTATGCCCAATATTTTTTGTCGCCCAGGTGAAGATCATGTTGCCTTGGGACCAACAAGGTAAGAACGGCCCTAAAAAGCCACAGCCAGACCACATCCTGGTGACGGAGCCTAAGGACGAGCCGGTGCCCAGCGAGCCCACGAGCGACGTCCGTTCGCTGCAGCCCGCGCCGATGCCGCAGCCCGTCCCTGCACTAGCATAAGCTAAAAATAAACATTTGAAAATATTCTGAAGATTTTATTGTACATGTAGTCATTATTTATATTTATTTATGCATTAGAAGGACGGATGAAAGGTTCAAAAGATCTAAAGTATTTATGACAAAATTAAAATGTTCCAAATATAATGAAGTTCTTTGAACCAGAATTTCTACTTTACAAGCTTAAGACCATGGGACCTCACACTGACCTAAGGTAACAATAGTGATAAATGTAACAAAAGATAATTTTTTTATCACGATATAAATAGTACCGCGTGCAGGAATTGTAGGAAATAATTCCTCCATCGAACAATTAGTTACGGCGGGGATAATGACGAACGTCTGTACAGACGACGTGGTTTGTCGTCATTCGTTATAAGCACTAGTCTTCGAAAGGAGAGTGAATAGGCTTTTATAAGTTAGTGCGTTTTAAGACTCGCCACTTACCATAATGTGGGATTGCTGTCAAGTATTAACTGATTTATCTAAAAAAAGTAGTGTAGTATTTATATTTTAAATAATGTATTTTAACCAAAGTCACTTTACCTTTCCATAATTACACTACGCACCGAAGACTGAAATTCCACCTTGACCGTGATCGAGATTCGTGATGATCCTCAACAGTCCGATGTTCGCTAGCTTGCGTGTGTGTAGACTATAGAATGAGCTTCCCAGAGCGCTAAGACTTAGAAAAGAGATTTCCTTCAAAACCAGCGATAAACGGGGACATAGTGACCCGTCCGCTATTTGGCAATAGTACGCTAGTTCTCAGTCAAAAAAAAATTTGTCACTCACATAGAGCTTGATTATTGATACAAGATTTATTTTATGCTCTCATTTCATTTACAAAATATTAGTTTTCCATTTTTATATTATTTAATAGCTGGCCCGGCGAACTTCGTACCGCCAACCATTGTCGCAACCCAACCACGTATTGAAGTCCGTTAGGTATGTCATTTCAGTTATTAGAAGCTCTATAACCGCCAAT
>DWPT01004490.1:0-13174 GCA_018251895.1 Agathymus mariae mariae | reverse complement strand
AACCACGATGTAAGGTTTGCTTGATGATTGAATCGGCAAAAATATTCAGCTATGCAGAATTGATTAACGAAACGTACGAAGTGAAAAACTGTTCTGCATCCGAAGAAAATGTCCAAAACGACTGCAGGTGCGAAGAGCGCTTCCCCTGCGGTTATATAAATGAAACAATATAAATGCACCGATCAATTCCGTGAAATTGTCATGCATAATGCAATGGGACGAGTTTATAACGCGTGTCGATGAAAGTTATAATTAGCAAGTGCGAATGTTGCTAGTGAAAAAAAATTTTGCATCCACACTTTCTCTGTTAATGTCACCTGTCAGTTTCTCCCCGCATCAAATATCGCGGTAACAACAAAAAAAACTCGTTACAGTGAAAATGTAACATCCACCATTGTAAACATATGTTTAAAATTATATATTTAGTTTATTCAATTAAATAAAGAATAACAGTACACACTTTCCAAAATATACAAAATTCTGGACTCCAATTCACTACATCCACTGTTGTTGGTGATATTGCCTCAACGAAACAAAGTTGCTGCTTATTACATCTATTAATGAAATCTTACAGGAATTTTGCGGTCCATGGAACAAAAGACTGGAACTTAAATGACGTTCATTGTTTTCGCAACGTGAGTCGGAGCGAGGGCACTGCGAAACATTCAAGATGTCGAAATAAATCAAGTTTCGGCGGCCAACAATACAAGAAGCCACCTCAACTTCGGCAAGAGTTTCAGTGCACCAAATAACTGTGAAAATTTTCTTACAAAAGAAAATATACGGACCTTTCGAAATTTACAATTTAGATGGGGGTGTCCTGCAGTAATTTCCATTTATATTCGGCGAGCATTTTTCATCACAGTCAGATCGACTGCGCCCCTATCATATCGTGTCGGTCGGTAAGCAACCCCCGCGCTTATTGTTAAACTTTTGACAAGGAAGTTTCACGAATTCACTATCACCATCAATACACCATATGTTGTGCCAGTGCTAGGGTCGGAACTCTTCTCACAATGAGAGTATCCCGCACGTTCACTATGCTGTCGATTAATACAGGTATCGTATATGTCAACAGTAATCATATAAAGAAAGATAGCATTCGCCATAGGCAGTTCCGAGTACATACATATATATCTTAATTGTAATGTCGCATTTCATTGTTTGCTTTCATCCCCTTATTCCGATTTGAACATATATAAATGTTTTAACATAAATACATATATTATATGAAAAACCCTTTCATCAACTAAATGTAACTAGTTAAGTTAGTGTACTCTCCTCTGTTGAATCTACGCAAAAATGTCGGCGTGATGAATAGCGAAGCAAATGTTGAATTTCCTTTTACCCAGTGGAAAAAGATTTCCTTAAATTAACCATCAACTGTGATTCCCTCTCTTTTATCACACAAATATAGCAATGGTGTCACTTACAATTGTAGCGCAACGGTGAAAAACATCATGACGAAGATTTCTGAAGGGAAACGGATAGTGGGCGTCGAAATGTGCAGAGACCAAAGCCACGTGACTTGTTATTTCAATAAATAGCTTAATATTTATTTGTTGTTCACCGGCGAGCATACGTTAAATTACTTCATAATGAGAAGAACATATGAAGAGTTTTAGAGTAAGTTGTTATACTGAAGCAGGTACTTCAAGTAAATGTTAATTCGTGGCGAACGATAAATAGTTGCACTCTAGAAAGGTGATTTAATAATACATAATTCATAATTAACATAAATAACTTTAATGAAACAATCGTGCATAATATTACTTGATCAAAGTTAGAACAAAATCGTACACATAATATGATTCGCAGTTTCGATAAGACATTATTGCCTCATTTAGGATTGTCTGAAAATGATATATTCATACAGTGGAGACCTTAGTCATGGAAATACTATGACGGCACTGACGTGGAATATAGTTCCAAGTGCATACGTATATTCGGAAGGGTAAACTAAACATTAATATCCTCAGGATGAAAAATGATGTGCAATCAAATTCAGAAAATTAGAAGCCAAAATAAAGATTCACTGATTATAAAGACCTTAAAAGTTCGGCAAACTGTATAGAATGCCACCTACGTGTAACTGGATATCGCCCACACCGTCTGCGTCACGGGCAAGCTCAATAACTGCGATCCAAATTAATAAGGTTTCGGAAATCAATCCAATGGGTAGTTTCAAGTTCAAATATAAACGACATATTTTTTTTGATGGGTATTACATAATGTGTTAATTAATTTCAATTGCATACAAAAAAAAAGATATTTATTGTTTAATACCAGATAAACGACCAGAACGGTCAGTTGACGATAAATGGTTAGAGCCGTCAATACACGTCAGTCACCATTACAAATGGGTGGTTTGCAGACCGAAAAGGAAGCGTTGAACCTATGGTGACCTGTCGGTTGCGACATTGGATCCTACATAAACTCAAAACATTTAAACACATGAGAACGTATATTGACAAAAACCTTTCGAACATTGTTCTACTACAAATATAAAAATCCTTCACTTTTTAACATAATACTGACATATCAACTATTCTAATAACAATAAGGTATTGTTGACGACCGATAAATAAAAATGGAAAGTCTAGTTCATGCCAAAATTGTATAATAGATGAAACGAATCCAAATACATTGTTCTACTGTACGACTACTTAACGTGGTCAATTACTGATAAACATTTCACGCTAGTAGTAGTTATAATGACTTCTAAAATATATTTTATAATACACAGGATTTGTGTCTTACCTGTTTCTAACAATCAATTAGCTATGAAAATCATAAGGTATCGATCATTCATCAGTGTTCATGGTGTTTATTGGATAAATAATATGATATAATGTCATGTAGCTTTATATGTTAACTAAGATTGAATATTTTCGCATATACAAGGGATTACGAAGTTCTTAATTAAAATTAATATAGGTAAAATCAAGTTATGTAATTTTGAATATCCGTATAACTTTGAATAAAACCTCTTTGAAGGTTTATATTTTTTATTCAAACACTTTCAGTATAATTACTTGAATAATTATATAGAATAGAAATTTTACATATTTGAAATGTCAAATACCAAATAAAATTGACAGCGGTCAATAAGTTTTCAAAACTATTAGCGCCTTTTCTATTCGCGGTTGTCACTAAGAAAAAAGTGGGTGTGGCAGACATCGGAATTAAATATAGAAAAGCATGTAAAAAAACAGTGTAACCAAAAAACACACAAAAAAATTGGTACATCAAAAAATTGGTGTAACTTTGAACGATTCAATGTTACCTAATTGCTCTTGTATTTTTCAAAGTAATTTTAAAATACTGAGTAACTAAAATACTTATGGCTTAAAACTAATTTCATCGCGGAATTTATACACTTTATTGAAATTTATTTCCAATACGTTTTATTTGTTGCCAATATTTCGACCCAGTTGCAAGGGTCCTGGTCACGGCGAAACGGCGGTGGCGGGGAGTAACCGTTGACAGGCAAGTGTTAGATTACATTAATCTGTCTACCTTATGTATACTTTTCTTTTTTTTAGGTACCATATCACGTAATAGTAGTAAGTGTAATGTGTGTATAATAGTAGTAGTAGTAGTAGTAGTAAATGTCGTGTGTCGTAATATGGTAAAAAAAAACGCAAAACAGTGTTGATAGTAAAACTTTGTTCCTCAGTGTGTTGTGAGTTCAAACGGCATTCTAATAAGCTCTGAGAAAGTCACAAACTGATGAAACGGGACAGCCAGATAAGTTCACAGGTGTGTTTTGTCTTTTCAGAGATGAAGGTAGTTTTTCCCTAAAAATCCATCCATCCAAATCCATAAAGTGAGCTCTGACAATCTAAACATAAATTTTTAATAAAATAATATTCAACGGACTGGACTTAGTATTCAAAAAGTGAATTGTAAAGAAAGGAAAAATAATATGTCTACTTAAAGAACATCGATTTAACAGAAGGAATACAATGTTTTTCATAGATGATATTTTGTTTACTGAATGTGGTGAATAATTTTTCCAATATGATGCCGCGCACTAGTAACCTTAGATCTCATCAGTCTTTATGGATCTCATTTGATAGTTAATTAAGTAAAAAAAATTGTATCTATTTGCTTCTTAATAAATATATCGTATATTATTAAAAATATATATGTTTCTGTTAAGTTTTTTCCACTTATTAGGAGTCAATATTTGGAAGATGGTATTCCCAATTTATTGCATTTTAACGTATTTGACAAGTTTGTTTATTTTGCCAATTATACATCTTTTTATTCCAAATAACAATAAAATGTCAATCAAATAATTTCTGAAGTACATAGATTCTTACTTTCCAATATAACTTAATTCAAAAGTTATCCGATTGTCGTTGTAACTTTGAAAGGCCACTACAACGTTAGTCTCTCAAATATTTCTGTATTAAATCATAATATTTTTTACATAATTAAATTTTTTGATATGAAAGAACACTTACCAAACTGTAAAAAACAATGCAATCAATACATAAATTTTTCAATACCCTTAAAACCCTGAGAAAAGTGTTCAAATTTACCCAACATGACCGTAGCTCGATTACATTTTCTTTCTAGCCTTTTTATATTCTTTCTCTACGTGTTCTTGAAAGTGATGGGCTCGCACAAAATTGACCTCGGGCGAGTCGACTATTAAAAATATTACTTTCAAAAGGTAGCGCAGTTTCAGTTCAGAAGTAGAATTTCGGGCCGGTTCAACTGGTGCGAGTAGACTATTAATTCCTTTAGATGTACGTATAATGAACATGTTCAAATGCCTCAACACAGATAATGGACACCCTAATTTGTCAGCCCCTTCATTCAAACATGTGTCTCAGATTGACTAGATGCCGTTAAGCGGACCAATAAGCGATTTACCAGTCGATAAATAGCCATAGTCCCGTTTGCACAATTTCAACTCGATACTACACACCGCTTAATACGGGCAAATTACAACTAACTATTCAGACTCATATTTACATAATTTGCTATTGAATTTGTTTTCGTGTCAATTCAGATGACGATCAAGAATGCATTTAAATTAATACTAAAAATAAACGATATAACAAACATGATCATATGTACTGAGAGCTATTATTAAGTTCATTAAAACTGAATTGATTGCTTGTTATTTTTTATTAACTACGCTTTTGCAATAACTAATAATATACAGTTTTTTTTACTGATGACGTGACCTTAATTTACATTTGGCAACCACGGTGTTGTACGATTACTAATGGTACATTGAGAATGAAATCCAAACCAGAATAAACAACATTACATACAATTTTTCGTTAACAACATAACATATAACAATTTCTCGGCGTGACTATCTGTTTGACTAAATCTAAAGTGGTTTTCGCAGTTCACGTTTCAGAAAATATTTATTCTTATTATATTGCATATCTCAAAATACATGGGCGATGATAAAACTCACCCATTGTTATGAGCTACTTGTTCTTTACGCCTTTTAAAATGTTACTTAACATTTTAACGGCCCTGTGACGTTGTGGTCTATCAAAGGACAAACATTTTAGACGAATATTTGTTAGTCATATTCACGAATTCTAATCCTCTGGAGCAATGGTATGGCAATGATGGTGACATGACGTTTCATTTACATTTTCATTGGAGTATTTTTCTCTCTTTTCGTTAGACGTTCATGCTGAGAGACAATTACGATGACATTTAAAATTATGTCGCATTCAAACACCTATTACAATTAAAAATTAATTTCAAGGTAAGACCCTTCCATAAACACATTTTAATGCACTTTCAAAACTAGATCTTTAATATCGGACAAAAAAAATAGACGATAAACTAAGAGATATTTTTAAGAGCGATTTATAGATTTATTACAACAGGTCGATGCATAACCTTTTTATTTTTATTATATGAAATATGTGCCACGTTCGTATCAAGGTATTATTGTATACAGGGATATTAAATCTCAGATGCGGCAAATATAATTCATGAAATTGTAACTGCGCGGTCAAGGATGTTTCGCTCTGACGGCGTCCTTGAAGAAGTAGTCTTATATAACAGGGTGACCTACAAAGACAAATCGAACTCCCAATTGGAGGATTCCGGATCAAAAACACAAATATTAATAAAAAGGACATGGTTTTATTCAAATTTTACTGTGTACCGTATTGGGTGGCCTAAAATACTGACCTCAATCCCATGCTGGCAGAACAGTGTGTCGTTAGAGACGACAGAAGCCGGATTACTTGGTGGTAGAGTTTCGCGAGAGTTCGCGTAGAGGATTATACTATCAATATTATTTAATTGGTATTGTTATCTATCCGTTTACCGCGTCTGGCTAGCTACCACCGTCCTACTCGAGTCAGCCGCCAAACAACTCGTCGTGTTCAAAATGGAGGCTGCTAACAGGGAGACAGTTTTTTTCATCCTTTTTCTCTTTTGTTTCTTGGCCGACGACACATCACTGATGCTTTGTGTCACTAATTTCCATGGGCGACGGTGACCACATGCCGTTCACATAAAAATGACACCTTATCAGATGACATTATTAACCAAATTTATTTACATATATTTTTTGAGCGTTCAAATTTGTTTATTATTCATTATATTCTGATAACGGAGGAATTATAGAAGTAGAAGACGATAATTAATCAATCATATGCGTGTATAATGTTAGGTAGTGTTTAATGCTGTTTACAATGTGAATCGTCGCTTATTTGTTGATCAAATTTTTATGAGTGAATTTCAAATTATGCCCAGCCAATAATGATAGTGACGATTAAAAACAACATGCATACTTGTTTTTTTATTATGGTAGTCTACTGAGTCTTTTACATGTGTCATAAATAAAAAATATATTTTATTCGTTGTAAACATATGTCGTGTATCGCTCACAACATATAAAGTCGCGGTAGTTAAGACACCTTATATCTCAAGTACACCACCGGGGCGCATAAAATGTACGCATGGTCCTTGAGAGAGATACGACAGGCAGCAGCGCGTTTCACCAAAATGGATGGTTTTACAAGGATATCGGACAAGGACAGGGAACTCCCGGATGTCATAAAAGAGTATGACGTGATATATTAAACATAAATGTACCTCACGGGACCTACTTTATGTAAACACTAGTAACCCCGTCCTGGAACATTACACTCACATTTTCATGGTTCCTACGTACCGAAAAAAAAACCTCACGGTAAACCGTGCTGCTATTTTTAAGATTATGACGTTCAAACAAATGTATAAACTTTGTTAAATCCAGTGTATTTGTGTTATAAAACTAAAAATATTTCTGACAGTTTCTTCCTACAATTGGTAATTTTAAAAGTACGAAGTAGATTTTAATGCCAGTTTCACAATCATTTAGAGAGTTTTTCGGTTCGTTATTTTTTGTTTACATTGATTTAAAGTACACTGTCAATTAGACGATTAGTTGCGCGATATCAAAACTATCATTTCTTACTCACGTGAATTTAACAAAACTAAAATAAACTGATATTTTTATTGTAAAATAAGTAAGTAATGATATTCAATAAACAATCATTAAAATGAATAACTTTTATGTATGTCAAACTTTTTTATATTACACTATTCAAACAAAACGCGCGTTAAATTTTACGATGGTATTCGTAAAATTATTGGTAGAAAAAAAAAATTAAGAGCCCAACTTAGTTTTATAATGGAACGAGGCGGGCGTGTGGACATCGCAGAGTGACTGACATAAGCGTAATCAACTCGAATAATAAAATCTATGTTTTATTAGATTTTGTTAATCATGCCAACTAAATAGTATAAGAGATCATTGAAGCGTAGTGATTTATTGGGCGGAATTCCAATCGAGCAAGAGCATTTATTTTTTTATTGCGGATATATCACAAATTAATGATCACTTCCTTCAAGGAAGACGGATAAAATAGAAGAAGGAAAACTGCCGTGAGCAAGACACAGGAGGCACAGGCGTGGGACAGTGATCGATTGTGATAATGTGAATAGTAACAGGTTGCAATTCTGTGTTGGTATACACAGATACACAGTCACACTTTTTATAAACACACACGGTTTTTATAAACGTGGTTTCCTGATTATTTGGAGATTAAATTAACTATGGTTAATCATTCAAAGTTGTAGATTAAACATGTACAGCTAAACGATGGCGTAACTCAGTTGGTAATGGGCCTGCCTGACTTGCAACGGGTTCCGGGTTCGAGGGACAGACATTTAAGCGACAAATAATTCTTTATTTTTCAGGTCATAGATATGTGCGTTAAAGCCACTCGAACACAAGAGACCTTAGTGCGAGGTGGTGAGCGTTTATTTATTTCTAGCTGCTCTGCCTCTGGTAAATATTATGGAATGGCTTTATAACATAAATCTTAATATTTTTTTTATACACTATAGGATCGAAACTAAACTACATACCAGTTACTTAAAAGACCATTCGATATTGACACATTAAAGTTATGTTTAATGAGTTTAAACTCGCCTGACGCGATATAAATAGTATAATTTACATTTATCGTATCAAAACAAATTATTTATTCATTAGTAAGTGTCATCAGACGACACCTATTTAAAAAACAGTTTTGTTTTTTTTTAAAAAAAAATTTTTCTCAATTCCAAATGAACTTATATATAATAAACAAAAATAAACAGCGAACAGCTTTAAAAGTGTCATCTGTCTGCCCATAAAGAATTTATATGAATTGCATATACGAGTATTATTATCAATTTATTGCGATTGAATCGTGATCTTATACTTCATAACATCCATCTCAGCTTACCGCCAACGTTACTTAGGTAATTGAACAATACTGCCAAGGTATTTTTCTCGTTTACCCGCACCAACTCCATTCGTAATGAACGACTTTAGTCGTCTACCGGACAAACAGTTAATGAACACAACACACAGTTTCATAAACGTATAGGGAGTATATGTATACAGGTACCAATTGTAAATAGGGTTGTCAAAACATTCGTCAAGTCTCAGTGTATAATTTTTACTTATAATATGTTCATAATACTTTATTTCTTCGGAGTTTAGTTGATGTTATTATAGTCATTGAAGGTAAAACAAACCATGTAAAGACCGATTCACTTTACAGTTAAAGTTGATAGGCAACGAAGGAATCAAATATAATCATACAAATGAAATTGTAAAACGGATAAATGACAAAAAAAACAATTGATTTGTTACGTAATTGAAACTCATATTAGACTCATACTAATTACCCCTTATAATCAGAATCGTTTAATATATCGTTTAGAATGGGAGTGGTTCTATACCACGCTGGCCCACAGTTGGAAGGCTTAATTCTATTGTGAAAAGCGTTATAGAAAACTACCATAGAGATTTTTCTGAATACCAAGTCATAATGGTGAAAATTAATTTTAAATATTATTGAAAACTTCGAAGCGAAATTCTCGATCAACTCCCCCGGGCGACAAAATTTCCTTTGCTAAACCATCGTAAAACAAAATCAAACATCTACAACTGCCAACCCTCGTTTCACAGAACAAGCACCCACAACAATTGTTCCTGGGAAGTGTCTGAGGAACAATCGACAATGCATGTTTTCATATAAATTGTTAATTTACAGTGTGAACCGATATACGTGTTATAATGGCCGTTTGTGCGAATAGAACACAGCGCAATGGCTCGTTAGTAATTTGTTGTCTAATGAACAAAATATCGGTCGTGTCAAAACTTAACATAAAATACGAATAACAAGAAGTTCATTTATTTTATCAGTTTCAACTTATACGGCGATGTCTAATGTTGACAGTAAAAAAAAAAATTATCGTCAACTTATTGTATATTCATCCGTTCATTCATCCTAGATACAATAAAACAATAAACATGTAAAAAGTGAAACAATGACAACCTAATTGTTGATTGGTTGGAAATACGGGATTCAGAAACTGTTGGAATGGATACCTTATACGTCGACTAAAATACAAACTTAAAACAACTCCTTAGAATATGATATTTTCATATATGATATGGATAACCTCTGACGCGCCAGTCGTTGTATATAACGTGGAACAATAGCTCATCACACAATAGACTGTAATGCAACCAGTTCTAAGAAGATGGATCAATACACGCCATTAGAGGTAGCACGGGCCTTATTTATTAACATTTATTGATTAATTTCAAGCGATTGTTTTGTCTTGTGAGAAAGGCAATCGATGTAATTCCATGAGCAGCTTTACAAACAATCACAAAAAGGACGATGTGTACAGATTATAACAAACGCATACAATCGTTAAAATAAAATCAATCAAAGAGAGTTTCAGTCATAATGTTGAATGAAAAGTCAAAATGGTTTTTAAATGAGTTTGCCTAAGGCCTTAAAAATGAGGCAGAAATTTATTCAGCAAATAAATTCAGAAAGTCTTCACTTTAGTTCTATAAATATTTACATCCTATGTATCAATGTACTATTATTTTTATACTGTGTATGTATATAATACGGTATAATGAGTAATCTAGTAGACCGGTAAGACCGGTTTGCACTGTAATTGATTTCTATAAATTAAAATTACCGGCCAGTCCTCTGTTAGTGGCTGGACTGTGAACATCTGAGTTTAACAAATACAGTCAAAATTACGAGAAAACTACTGATCACTTACAAACATTATAGGTAAACTTAAGATATGCTACTTTTTTATTTACTTCATACTTCAATCGTAGATGTCCGTCTGTACACAAATGTTTATCTACGTTTAGTAAACACCAAGTTTAGTGGAACGACATGTATGAATGTTGTTGTAATCGGACAACTCCCCACAACAGTTACGCGGCAAACAATTGCCTGTCAGTGATTAATGTCACCAAAACTCGTTCGGATCCATGTTGAGCTACCAAAATATTCCAGCATCAACATAAATTATATTTAAGTGAAGTTTACCCGTTGAATAACAATCTATAATTTATCTTGAAGGAGGTGCCAGAATTGCGAATTAGCATACGGCCGTTTGAGAATATTGCAAATAATTATACAAGTTTCCTTACGATGTTCTTGTTTACCGAAACAAGTGATGATATGCACATAATTTTGAAAGAGGTATATGGGGGACCTGAACTTAAATCACACGTGCGGCAGTCTCGAGTTTCCAACGAATGAACTATCAATGTTTCACATACAAAGTATGGCGTTGTAATTAACTGGCTTTTTGCGCTTCGACTGTGTTGGTATTTTCAATTATTTCCTTGATCGACGCCGCCTCAGGGTTCATCCGCTCGCTAATGACGAACTCGACTTCGGAACAAGAAAAGGTGTTATGCTATGAGATATTGGAATTCCAGGGTGCAGTGGAATTTCAAACTTGGGTGGGAACCTCCGTTTACTCCTATATCCTATATATATGACTTTAAGCGAAGAAATCGTTTCAAAGTTACACGATAATGAACTAAACATATTACCGTCGCTGTTATATAAGTAGTAACGTTGAGCTAAGGTCTGCTATAATTTATTATTGTAAAGAACTTAGTTATCGCAATACTGCTTTAAAGGAGGGCTGGCAAGTCATTTTCATTATTAAAAATCAATAAAAGCGAACTCGGCCGTGTCAGCAAGATTCTTTGCACCCATTTTTCACAGCCATTTAATTATAAGATATGATGATTTTAACCACAACCGGGAAGCAACCGACCGCATAGTTTTACGGGTGAACCGAATTCGGGTTTCATCGCTTATCAGTTCGGCCCATTGCCAAATGGGTTATAGCGACGTTAAATTTTAATTTTACAATCATTTTAAATATTACATTGACACATCGCAACCAGCTTATTGATTTAAAACCTGAACAAAACAAAGGCAAGCCGCCGCCCGAGATTGGCCGATATGCTGAAATATGTGTATTGTATTAATATTCAGTTACAGAAATGGATTCCGTCATTAGTAAGAAATTTTCGCATGAACACATGTCAAACCTGAAGTAGCTCGATTTCTGCAGCTATTTATTTTTTTGTATGTAATTATACTTTTTAAAAGTCGTGTGTTTTTTGTTATCGCTTGGTCAGCAACACCAAAATCCTATGCATCTAATAACAATTATTAACAAACAAAGCCGAAGCCGTAAGCGTACTTCATCGGCAATAATTAGGGAAGCAACAGTGGAATATATCGTCACTATGATGTATAACTATTTTAAATTCAATAAATCACGATAATGACGTTCTTAGACGTTCAACAACGCCGAGGGTAGTTAACACCAATAATATTTTTCAGATCCAACCATACCAATATTCTTGATTCCATAATCCTCAAAAGATCCTTGATTTCTGAAACATTCGGCGTTAAAAGGACATTCAAATAAATATGTAAACATGTTGTATCTTTAAATAAACAACTATGTTATATTGTTACGTATATTAGAAATGTTTATATTTATGTTAAAAATATTTAAAATCGCGAAACTATTGCAATATGCTTGTTTATATGCTATATTGTTAATCAGGTTTACAGCAAACATTTAAAATATCTAAATTTATATCTCATGAGGCTCGTGAATGCGTACAGCGTTAAACACTTGTTATCATAAGAATACTCTAACTTACGACATCGAACAATTTACATGACGTACGTTTATTTGAATAATAAAATAGAATTAGAATTCTCAGCAACAACACATTGAATAAAGACTATAGGCGGCTATAATTACTAGTAAACGCAATCATAACGGATACCGATATCCAATAATACGTGCGTTACTAACAAGCACGAGGGAAATTGTTACGTGTATGTATGTATGTGGGTCGCATTATAAAAATGGCAAACAATGGCCCCAGGATGTGAGAAAGAAAAGCTACTTTGATTTGCGAAACAAAACACTGAGATAACAAGTGCGAAAGGGAACAGTACACGCGTAGAACTAAACACTGGCACGAAACTTGATAATATTGTGGTCGGTGGAGAAACCTCGTGAATAGAATAACCGCGGAAGACATAACGTATTCTTGTGTAAACACTTGCAAACCTACCAGGCGCTTGTGTTTTGTGTGTGTAGAGACTAAAGTGAACACCGAATTATTCAATGTTACAGTCTACGTGCAAATAGTATTCACTTTCCGGTAAAATGAATTTATCACAGTACTATATATATACAGCCTTGGCCAAAAGTATTAGGCACCCTACAACTTGCTGCATATTTCGGGTATAAAAAAAATAAAACT
>DWPT01004489.1:0-13180 GCA_018251895.1 Agathymus mariae mariae | reverse complement strand
CTTATTTCCTGTGCGACAACGCATCAGTGATAGCTTTGCCCTTGCTGATGTCCATTGGCGACGGTGGCCACATACCATCAGGCGGCTTATCTGCTCGTTTGTTGGCTGTTAACATAAAAAAAGGATGGAACCCCATAAATTATATCCCAATTATTTCACTTTGTGTTATTAAGTAATCATATCACTCTTTTAAATCATTATCTTTCTATTCTAACACAAACATATCGAAGAAAACTGTTTCGTAACAGTTTCTGCAACTAAGTTTTTAGACGACAATATAGGGAAAAAATATGTATATATTGTATTTTAAATGAACATTCATGCATTTCCCTATAAACTTAATTATGTGACAAGCCTATTGCCGTTTGCTCCATTCGTTGGTTCCAGAGTTTATATTTTATCTAAGCGGTTATCGCCTGGCGCCACGCGCCGTCTGTCAGACAGATCAATAAATCTTCTTTCAATGACGTATATGACAGCCGTTCACGGTCCTATTATTCCTGTTACTAGGATTTGCATTCTCTCATCCGATTATTTCTTTTTTCGCGAATACCGATCGTATTTTATATTTACTATCCAACCAAGTGATTTAAGAAAAGAAGTTAAGTATGTTCTTTGTACAGTGTTTAAATGGTGTGTAAATCATATAATGGTCAGCGGTTTAGTGGCTAGTTATTTGCCTCATTGGGTCTTTTGTGTGAGACGGCGGACATACGTTGCATCAATAGAACAAGGGCAATAGGAATAGACGGTTCTCTATTCACTTGTAGAGCTACTTGCTTTGATTGTATAAAAAAAACTACTTTTTTATTTATAGTTTAGTTTATATTGTCCCGGGTTCAAGTCACGACACGAAGCCCATATTTATGAGACAAATAAACATATGTACTTTTGTATCGATTGTTTGTGATCTCTTATACGTCCGCTTGCAAAAGAAGTATAGTGTGTGAGGTTTTATTAGTATTCAGTGCGTGTAACAATTTCTCGATAGGATTTTAGGACCGTGGTCTCCCTGTATCGCCAACGGGGTCATTTACAACTACACGGTAATGATGATTCACAAGCTCCACAGATAATAATACGTCTCTATAAAGAGGATAAATTGGAACTGTTTGAGCGTGATCTGCCGTAATGCGAATATGTATACTGAGTGTCGCTGCACCACTAATTCTTCGTAGATATGCGCCTATTTGCAGTCCCGCTACTTGCTTCTACGAAGGAAAATTACACAAAAGTACCTCCTGAACGCTCCCTGGAGTATCCGAAGTTTGCCAACCGACAGTTGGCCAGCGTGGAACTGTAACCGCATCAGTTACACTCAGATGTTTGTGTTGCAATGTCTAAAAGTTAGTGGCTGTCGTCACTATCGTTCTCATATCGCGCACCGACTGGCCACTTACTACATCGTTTGCAATAAGATCATCTACCGTCCGGTCCGTGTGGAAGGCGAGGCTCGCGTGCGGCGACCGGACCTCCCGCGCCACCGCTCGAAATATTTCAGACATACAACTCTACAATTTTCATTTTGCATAATGACTGGTTCATTTGTATTGTTTGATCGTCGGACAGTACGATGGGGCTCGATATTCCGGAGACGAGGATTGGGTGTACGGACGCTTATACGGGGTGTTATAATGTCGCTTCTGTTTGAAAATGTAGCTTTAATTATTATATTTAATCAAACGCATGAAATGTGATTACACATTGTAACATCTTTAATTAATTAATTAATTTAACCGGTTTTGACCAAAATTAACTTTATTGTGGTACAATTGGCGAGCTCAGTACTTAATGCATTATCTACCAGCTAACCATTGAGCTAAGAAGACTATAAAGATATACCTATACGAATACCTATACGAATATATACGAATAGCTATATAAAATATACATACATATAAACAAGAATTCGGTAATTTAATTTTTATATAAATTAAATTAGATTAATGAAATGTCGATAACTGGATAATGTTGCAATATGAACAGTGATACTAAGTGAATAGTAAATCCACAACATTTTCTTAACCTTTTACATTAAGCCACTTATCATGAAATTAGAATCTACGGTACTACTTGACAAATGTACTCATTATATAGAAGTGTAAGCAATCTCTAACTTGTAAATAATCGACTTAAGGGTACATATTTTTAAATCGAGTTTTACTCTTATTGCCAACCTTGGCACGCGATCCGACCGTTGCTGCGAGATTCCTTCAATTATGTCTCGACACTGACATAGCATGTCCGAGTTTTTGCACACTGGCAATACCGATCAACCTTTAACCAACTGGTAACACTGTTATTTGCCGCGTGGCAAGCCCATTAATTTTTCGAAGAACATATACATATGTTAACGATTTCAAATATCCACTTTAAGTTTAATAATTTTTCACAACTCCAGATTAATGGTAATCTTATCTTATCAAATTAAAATAATCTATGGGAAGAGTCAACGGATTGTTATATATCTGACGGCGGAGTAAACAATATTGTACATGTCTTTACAGTGTACACGGATCAGCCAGTATCATCAGCGTCACCGCCGACGCGGGACAAGATCAACGGTGAAGAGAAGGCGAGATCACGACGAAGGGATACCTGGGCCGAGTCCACCGCCACACCCTCCACCGAAGAAGGTATATTAATCTTAAGATGACAAAAATTTTTTTTTTTTCAACCAATAATTATTTTAATCGAGAAATAAAATTGAATATAAAACTATCAACAGCCGTGAATGCCGTGCGTTCACCGCTGCTTCACCAACAGCATCAACAGTATGATGAGCAACTGAGGGATATCGCTGCGTCACTCACCAGGCCTCGATCACGTCGTGCATTGCCGCCTACCCTGGAACGTCCCACGAGGTTACCTCCGCCTGATCGACTTCCGGTTCGAATTTTTTTACATATCTAGTGGAGTTACCCACATTAGCTAATATAGTATCCAATTTTATTTCGATAATTTATTTGCAGACACGCGGAACCCCAGACGGTGGGGTACCAACAGAAGAAGGTAGCTCGAGCTCGGTAAGTGAGGGCAGCGAGCCATCCGATGCAACGGAAGTCATAGAAACTGCAGAAACAAGTCGAGTTGAACTTCCAGCTGAAAGATTGCTGCACGCGAGAGCAGGGTGGTTACAACGTCGTGGACCAGGCGGTTGGTCGAGGCATTGGTTTGTGCTCCGAGGAGCTGCGTTACTGTACTTCAGAGATCCCCACGCAGAACATAGAGGTTTGATGGATGGAGTTATAGATTTGAGTGGAGTCGCAAGGGTTATAGAGTTGAGCACATCTTCTTCTAGCAATGGATATGCTTTTGAGACTGAGGTATTATTTGATTGATATACTAACAATTTATGCAACATTTTTTTTCTCCCATACTGTATAGTTTCTGACCTATTTTTATTTATTGCAGACTTGGGATGGAAAACATATAGTTTTGTCGGCCGTCACAGCAGGCATCCGATCCAACTGGATGTCCGCTATTCGAAGGACAGCGGGTTTGCCAGATACAGGACCACTGTCATTAATCCTACGTGAAGATTCTATTGATCAGGCGTCGGAGTCTTCGGCCTCTCCCGTAACTCCTGTAACACCAAATACTGGAAAGTCTGCACCTTTTTCGTCTGATGAAGAATATAGGACAGCGTCTGAAGGCGGTCGAAGAGACAGTGCAGACTGGGGTGATATGGGACCTCAACCACCACCCTCTCCGATCCTTAACAGAACACCAATTTCAAAGGTAAAAGAAAAAGTCCGTGCAAGAGCTTTTCACCAAACAACACACAAATCTGACGTAAAAATTGACAGAGATGAAACAGACTCAATTAAAGAGAAAGAGCTACCAGTCGATGAAGTGGATGAAAATGAAAAACCAAACGAGCCTAGAAAACGCAGTTATGTTTCGACTATAGACAAGCAAACCATCGAAATTGACGACCTTCGCAAACAACTCAAACTAGCTTTAAGCGACGTCAATGCTGCCGAATCTGAATTAGCGAGGTTACGTAAATTGAAAACAGAGGCAGCTTTGCGAGAAAAGAAAATGGAGGAATTAGTGATCACATTGCAAAACAAAGAAGAAGAATTATCAGCAAGAACAAAAGAAGCAGAAAATTTAGATGCCATTAAACAACTTTATAATCAAGATAAGAATATGTGGGAAAATAAATTAACCGAAACACAGAACTTCCTTAAAGAATCTACTGAACACTGTGAACTGTTAACAAGGCAGTTAACATCGGCGCAAGAGACTATCAAACAACTACAAAGAGAACTTAATGAACTTAATGAAAAGCTTCTAAAGAGTGTCAGGGAAAATGACAATTTATATAATAGAATTCGTGACCTAGAAGGGCGCGTAACAGCGGAATCACCAGCTAAAGAGAAAAGGATGAGTATTGGCTCTCTTAGTGACCTCACAAACCTAAACCAGGATCTTAATTTAGAGACTTTAGAAAAAAACAGATTAATTGAAGAATACACAGAGTTGCGAGCTAGGTTTATTAAAGCTATCCAAGAAATAAAGGCAATGAAGAAGGAATTGCGTGACTCTCATAGTATGTATGATGAACTGGAAATAACAAATATGAAATTAAGAAACGAAATGAAACTACGGGAACAATGCAGTAGATCCGAAATAGATCTGATGGCAGCTCGTATATTAGATTTAACTCAAAAGTTGACAGCTTCGGATAAGCAAGTCCGCACATTAAAACACAAAATTCAGAAATCAGAATCGAGAGAAAAAAGACGGAGTTTATCGTTAAAAGGGAGGGAGTCGTTTACTTTAGGCAAAGAAGTTGAAGAAAAGTTGACAGAGCTCGAAAATAAAATCACATTACTAGAGTCAGGTGAACCTGTCCCTATTATAAACTCCCCTTCGAAGAGTGGATCTCCTGCCAAAGAAAAAGTATCCAAAACAGACAGTGTTACAGATGAAAAGAGAATGAAAAGGTTGGCTGCAAGACTAAGACGAAAGTCACTCGACAGTGCCACAAGTTCAGAACCTATGAAAATGCTTGTACGATTAAGTTCGCTTGAAACTAAAGTAGCTTCAGCACTAGAAAATCGTCGAGAATTAACTAACTCTTGTGAATCTTTAAGTCAAGCAACGAGATCGACTGAGAGTCCTATTTTAAATGATAGCACGGAAAGTTCAACGATAGGCACACAATCACAAAGGCATTTACTAGATAGACTACAGAGTCTTGAAAATGTAGTTATACATTCGAGAACTAAAGTAAATGAGTGCCTTTGTCAAATGAGTGCAATGCGTGCTGCAAAGTCAAGAAGGTCACCATCGCCAAGCTTAGAGAAAAAGTATAGCATAAAAGCGATGGAGAAATGCTTAACAGAAGTAAGTAAAAGATTACAGGAGTGTTTCGATAAGTGTGTCATAGATTCTGAGCAGAACCACGAAGACGAAGTTAACGATAGCGTTGCACAGGTGGTCGTACAACTTGAGGAGCAGCTAAGGACTAAGCTTCTAGAAATATCTAAAAAGAAAGCAGCACTCTATGAAGCAGGAGAGCTAACGCACAGAAAGAGTTTAGAAATCCTGGCAGAAAAGCTAGCGTACGAGGCAGTTCTGGTCAGCAGGATCCAAGAGGCTCTAGAATCCTCCAACGGGAGTAGATTCTTCGCTAGATTAATAAAGTCTGAAATAATCGAAACTAGTCAATTAATCGATAATCTTAAATTTAAGATGAACGGCGACAGCGGTAAGAGCGCAAACGGCACAAAGAGTTCGCTCGACTACCTTGCGAGGATATTATCGCGCAAGATCGACATTATGAACAACTCGAGGGAAACCAAAGAATCGAGAAAGTCAGAGCTCATAATACAGAGCGCGGATTTAGAAGCATTAAAAGCTTCACAGAGAGAGGTCGCCGAGGCCATCGACAAATACAAAACCGACAAGCTGGCGGAATTGTGTTCAGCGCTAGCGGCTGAGACGCTCAGCTACGCGACGCCGAATGATAGCGATTTCGAGCAACAGAAAGCCAACATCGAAGCGGCTCGCGTACGGGAAGCGTGGGCGGCAGCGCGGGATGCTCTCGGAGCCGAACTAGTCCAAGCCGAAGTCACGCGAGCGCTCGCCCGTGCGGCACAGCTCTGCGAGGGACAACTAGATCAAGCCCGCAGAGGTCGGCTCACCTTGACCGCGCAAGACCGATCGGATCTGGAACTGTGGTGGCAAGCAGCTCACGATCACCTCCGCTGTGAAATGGACGCCGCCGTACGGGATATCGCGTCGCGCTATCGCGAGTGCCTCGCCAGCTTCACCAACGACCGCCGCAAGGAGGGCTCCCCGGGTCTCGACAGCCGCGCGCCTCTCCAGCAGCTGGCCGAGGTGCTCGCCCAGAAAGCTCTGGTCGACGCTCGCGTGGCGGTCGTGGAGGGCACATACCGGGCCTCGCAACCACGCGATGTAGCCCACCGGGAGAACACCATCTCCTCGCTGGAAGCGGACCCCACACAGGAGGCGGAGTTCGTGTACCTGTTCCAGCATTTCTCGAACGAGTGCCGAGCGCTCTTCTCCAGTGACTGTTCGAGCAACAGTGAAGACTCGATGAAGATCGGCGAGAGCCTCGAAAGGGTGGAAGCGGCGGTGGCGGCGGTGCAACGGAGGCTAGGTGGGGAACCAGAGGACGAACCCAGGGAGGCAGAAGGAGTCCTCGAGCGGATCGAGATGCTAGGTCGGCGCGTGGAGGCGTTGCAAGCGTTGGCCCCGTGCCAACACTGCAAGAGGCTTCAGGAGGCTCTAGACCGGCTGGCGGCAGAGCGGGCGCGGGGGGAGTGCGCATTAGCACAGCAAGCGAGCGCACTGGCGGCGGCGCGACGAGCGCGGGCGCAGATGCAAGCGCAACACGAGCGCGAGCGGGCGGCCTTACGCGAGCGCGCGCGCACACTGCAGCGGCGACTGGCCGCGCTCGACTCCGAGTACTCCGCGCAGCTTGACAGCCTACGAGCGGCTTATCAGGTTAGATTATCTGGATTAGATTTTGCATTTTGGGCAGAAGAATCAAAGTAGACAGGAGTGTGGTCTGGCACGTTTAAGCAATATATAGATGATTAAATTCATATTTCTGCGGATCTATTTGAGTTTCATTATAAACTAACTCCAAATGGTCTTCTTGCCATTGCTTGCTACTTCCGTACTAACAAACGTATGACTTATATCGATCAGGTTTCAGAGACACATTTAAATATATAAAAACAAACAATAAGTGTATGGCGTGTCGTATTGCAGAGCGCGGTGGCGGCGGACACGCACGGCGACGGACTGCGCGCGCGCTATCAGCAGGAGATTGAGCAGCTGCGTGCGTTGTGCGAGAAGGGGCTGCTGGCCATGGAGAGCTCGCACCGCCGCGTCGTGCGCGAGATGGAGGACAAGCACCGCGCCGAGCGCGACCAGCTCAGGTGACGGACGCTTTTTGTATCAGTCGTTCAGTATGTATTCGCGTATCGTCGCAAATTTGATTTTTCAAACCGGCCCAAAAATTTCCCTTTCGGTGTAGTTAATTTATGGTGATATCATTATGTCTGACGTGATTTTAAGTTTAAAATAGAATAAAGGTGGGTCGGACGCTCACCGACATAAACGTTTTGTTGCAAGGATCCTCGTATGTAATATATGTTAACAAAGGCGGTCGATACACGAAAATGATGCACTTGAAATAGCAACGCATCGGATTAATAAAAAAAAAGGGGGCTAATTTTTTACAAAAGAGATCTGATATATAACAGTTATGTATTAAAATTAAATTAACGTATAAAAATCGTTATGAGTCGTTTGTGGCAATTTCGGGCGACTTATAAATTTTACGATTTGCTTCCTCGCCGACCTGCAGTAGAGAACGTCCTCGGAACCTTACCGATCATCATAATGATCTCCTTACTCCCCATCCGTAGGCTGGACAAGGAACAGGCGCTGGCGGAGGAGACGCGCGCCACGCTGGCGGCGCTGGACGCGATGCGCAAGGCGCACGAGAACGAGGTGCGCCGCGAGGTCGACAAGTTCAAGTCGGAGTTCCTCAGCCGCGGCGCGCACGCCGACCTCGGACAGCTCAGCTCGAGGCACCAGTGAGTCGCTGATGCATTTTCTTTATTAAAATTCAACTATATGATACAGTTTGTCGTGTTCCCGATTATAAATTGTAACAAAAAATTCATGGTACTATGTTAAAACTTTTCTCTTATTATATTTCAAGTTTGTGCGTAATGACGGTTGCAGACAGGAGATGGAGGAGATCAAGCGCGAAATCCTCTCGCTGTCGGAGAAGTACTCGGTGAAGTGCGTAGAGTCGGCGCAGCTGGAGGAGCGACTGGCCACTGCCACGGCGCAGCTCGCGCACGCGCGCAACCACATCATGCAGCTCGACGCCAGGTACGTATACCTTCGACGTTGAAACCAGATATTGTTCAAATAAAACTATCACAGTAGCGTCTGTGCAGGATATGAGATGGATATTTGGTTTTATATAAAATAAGAGATGTTGCTAGTACCCACGCTGGTGTTGGGTTTTTTTAATTAGTTGATCTCCACCAGTATCCCTCTACATTCACATCGTCTTATTTCATAAAATGGCGTATCGCAGAAACGAGTTCAGTTCTGAACATGACCACTCGAGTCAACGCACAAAATATTTAAAACTGTACTGAGTACTGAAAATAACAATCGACTGAGAAAAAATCTACACTACAACGGACGGTCCGTCTGTCGTGTTGCAGGAACAAGCAGCTGCGGGCGCACATCATGTCGGAGGCGAACGACATGAAGAGCTCGGAGTCGTCGTCTCTCGCGCAGCTGATCGAGGACGCGCCGGTACGTTGCGCTCAGGTCCCGCCCACCGCTTCACGCTTGCATGGTTCGCGCGCTGCACGTAACACGACCCCACCTCATCGTACACTTTATTTATGCGCTGTGTAACCGACGCCAGGTGTATAATATATCTTCACACGATGCAATCACACGTACGTCGCCGCGTAGATCGTCTCGTTTCGCCGGAGGTGCACTTATTTTGTAAATATTATTTGTTGTTTTTATATCGACTTGGTTAATTGTAGATCGCACGAATTGAGACCGATACGCTCGACAGACGCCCAGCGTCCGTAACACCGACCGAAGGCTCGACTTAACATATATAATTGTATGCGATGCACCGCGTTATGATATTTATTCATCGTTCATTAGATATCGTTCTATTTATACTTTATATATTATAACTTTCGCTCGAGCACAATATTATCGAGACGCACAAGCAATCGCCATTTGATTCATTAACGTACTCTTAGTGTACATTTGTCTTTAAAACTACAACTACAACTGTACATGTACAGGTTGATGTTATACAGTAAAATATATTTAATTCAATTTTTTCTTAAAAGTTTCTAGTTGACAATTGTATGAAGTATATTTCACTCCCGCCTTAAACGGAACCGAACCCTTGTCCCCGTGTAAATCAGAGCTAAACTAGCGTACATAACCTCAATTGTTGCGATCGGTACATTACGTATGGTACATGTGCGGGCACTAACAGCATGGGAGGGAGGCGCCGCTGTGGACGCACCTGCGACAACTGGCCGCTACGTGGCGGGGCGCTGCACCAGGTAACCACTCTGTTGCTTCAACGATAAGGTTCGGAATGGAACACCACCCTTAGACTCATACACCCTTTTCAATTTCAAAGAACATGCAGGAGTTGGCATGGAGAGCTAGCTGGTTGTATATTAAAATTGTAACAACTACTATTACATTGTTTTATGTCTACATTGTATTGATAAGTTCATTCAATACGTGCCCACTACCTCCGTGCAAACTGTCTTGGACGTTCTTGTGGAACACACGGAGCATTGGACACCGCAGTGGACCAGCCGTACTGATAAAAATTGCAATATTTTTTAATGCTACAACGCGTTTTATATTAATCAATGTCGAACTTAGTCTAAGCTATTTTCATTATCGAAATTCGACGAGCAAATAATAATTATATTAACAAAGTACAATGTTTGTTAACATTACTATTGTAAGGTGGGACGCAACTGACTCGTTTGTATTTTGGTGTGACATTAAAAAATATATTATATATATTTTTATGTAAGAAATTAATTTTCACAATTTTATGCACCAAATTATTTTTGTTGACTAATTAACACAGTTCGCTGTACGCGTGACAAGTGCGTACAGTCGCGCATCGAGCGAAGTGAATTGTTTTAGTACGACGTTTCCTTATGGACTAGCCAGAGTAGACCGCGGCGCGTGCGTCAAATACAACTTAACATTGTAAAAAACCATTATCACACCGAGCACGTCTACTGCTTCCGGAACGGGGTGAACATAATGACAATAATTAGTTTCTGTTGCCTACCAACGAACACCGTGTGGCACACGTTGACAGAAAGTGATCAATTTAATATGAAACAAACAAATGTTTCACTCCGTAATAACTTAAAACAGTAGGTGGTCATTACTTGGTGCATAAATTAAATTTACTGTGATGTAATAATTTAAGTTATTGTCGGTTACTTCGACCGCTTCAGAAGAGTTTCATACGAAGGTCAGACCAATTCGTGTCTCGTCTGTGACTATGGTACTGTCGCACTGTACTGATGTATACGTTAAATCATCGCGTACTACACAATGTGGTCGTTGTTGGCCCCATTTTGCTTCTGTTCGGAAAGGAGAAAGAACTTTCTGAGTGTTTTAATAACCATTCATTACTAGCGAGTAATCATTTGGTTAAGTTTTACACACTTTGTAAATATTATTTACAACACTTCAAAATTTGGCCGAACAAATCTGATGCATTTAGTGAACTTAAGCACTCGAGCACTATATTACTTGATCTTGCTTTTTTTGAGCAATACTACATAGAGAATGTACTTGACACGTGTTGTGGTGTAGGGGAAGTCGTCGCGATCGAGTCCGCTGGTAGAGGCGCGCGCGAGGGGCGCCACTCCCAAAATCCAGTTCGGGACCACGGAGACCACCAGGAGTCTGCAGCTGTCGCCCGTGCAGGTGCTCCTCCCCTCCCCTCCCCTCCACTCCACCCGAAACTCCCGAACACCGACTTAACACAACCCGTCGTTCTGCTACTCGTATATTTACTGTTAAATATGCTCGGACGCAAGCGCTGGTGTTCGTGTGAACAACTATCAACATCTTTCTCACTGGCAATCCAGTCTTATCACGTTTTTGTAAGTTACGTGAGTAAGAAATCAATTTCCTTTACCCGGCCGGTTAAGCTGTGTCGCTTCGCTCACCGAACAATGATTTGATGAGTATCATATGAGTTTATTTTTGTGGCATTAGTCTTGATGTAAAATCCAAATGGAGTTTTGGCGTATTCACATTCGTATTCACTGTAATGTAATGTTTTCTTATACACAGAACTGAAGCCGGGCAGACGCTGCACGCCGGGCGGCTCGGCGGCGTCGCCGCTCGCCGGCATGGTCGCCGAGCGTAAGAAGCGCTTCGAGATCTAGCGCGACGCCGCCCTCGTCTAACGGACCCGACCCACCGTCGGCTCCGGGGCGGGTCACCGCTGAGCGGCGACGCACGAGGTCCAGTTTCGACCGAGACGACCGCACCGGACCGCCGCATCCCACCACGCTAGCGCCTGGCCACTTTGCTTGTGGCGCACCGTCTGTACGCCCGCACGCTAACGAAGTAATACATGTAGTAGTATACGGATACACCGGCGTATTTAATGTTTATTAATTATTAAAAAAATGTTTATTGCGGTAGTTGGAAGGTATTTATGGATTTATCGATCAAATGTATCGTTTATTAGTAAGAGGCGGAGGCGGTTTAACTATATCGTAAACTAATAGTACTGACCTTAGCGCCCATATATTACCTAGTTAAGTTATTACTAAGACCAAATATGACCTTCCTCCATGAGAAGTGGCCAGAACTTTTAACTCCCACCCACCACGAACGTGTACATAACTTTGTTTGCGATGTTTTATTTACTTAATTTTATTTAACTTTTAGTGTGTACATTGATCACCGCTCTCGGCACTGTTATTTCTCCTAACGTGTGATCCGTGTGTCTATCTAGGGCGGAATGGGCCGCGCAATGGGACGAGGTTTTACGACTCATACGTCCGTATGATTACCGTTCGCGATTTATCCCGCGTTTTATGGCGTGCGGTCATATAAAAATATATTATATTACAATTATTATTTTATTCGACAAAACGTGGCAGTGCGGCCCACCGTAGCTCTCCCTTCGCTCGTCCGACTCACCTCTTCGGTTAGCTGTGTGAGAACAGACTTGTAAAAAAGTGTAACATTGTGTAAATACCAACGGGCCCCGTCTGCTGCGACAGCGTTTTCTCTAGTGCACGGTCTGCCCTGTCCGTTACCTTGTAAGGAGTTCGTTACCAAATATTTCTTATTTATGATTTACGACGTTCACTCGTTCGAGACACAGCTTTATACTTTCACGAAATGATCGTTGACCACGCTCGCTCGTACTGATGGACAGCCGCCGTCGTCGAGGTCACCGGATGCCGGCCGCCGGCCGTCTCAAAATATTGTATCGACAGTCACCACCAGTATACATCTAATCAAGATGCCATATCGATTTCTCCGATCGTTGTGCAGTACATTCTTCCGGTGTACGTTCAAGTAACGTTCATGATAAAATAAAGACGCATTCGTTTAGAGGTTATACAAAACTCGAATGTATCTAACTCTTTCGATATTTTTATCGAAAGAGAAGTAAAGTTTTTGTTGATTGGAACAATGTATATATCGTTTATTTTGATTAATGTTAATACATCCGGTAGCCCCGGCCGCGGGTCGAGCGGGCCGGCGGGGCGGCGGGGCGGCGGGACAGTGCATCGCTGTGTCTCTTTAGATTAAGATCCCTTGTTTATTGTTTTTGTAGATTTATATACATATAGACTTACATTATATTGTACGTACACGGGGGATAGTGTGTGTTGAGTTTATTATTTCCGTCGGCCCGGAACGCGCTGTGTTCTAAAACGTTCCACAATTGGACTTCAGAAAGACGTCCTTAACGTGTGTCATCACAATGACCATCGACCGAGTCGAAAGTCACCGGACGCCCCCCCCCCCCCCCCCCCGCCCGCCCCCCCCCCCCCCCCCCCCCCCCCCCCGCCCCGGGTTGTTTTGTTGCCCGGTTTTCCCCCGCGGGCGTCTC
>DWPT01004488.1:0-13180 GCA_018251895.1 Agathymus mariae mariae | reverse complement strand
GAATGATTAGATGCACGGTGACTACACATCCTTCCGATAAGGGCGCCGCGGTCTGCTTCGTCATTGGAAAGATTGGAATGGTTTGCCCGCATCAGTGTTCTAATGTATTACAGTGTGAATTACATCCAAAACAACAGTGAATAAGCTTTTTAAAATTCGTGTGCTATACCATCTAATGCAACATCGAAATATCATAAGGGGGATGTTAGTCAAGCAAGTCGATAAAAAAGAACGGTCTGATTAAATTCGTGTTCGTCTAAAAAATGTTTTATTTTTTAACTACTACTTCAATTCATAGGGGGTCTAAGTATAATTGTTCCATTGTGAATTGGCAAAGAGGTTAGTTCGTAAACTATTTCCGCAGGCTTCACTACTGTCGTTTAAGAATAACAAAATCCTATCTGGAGCACGAAACCACGCAACGTTTGATATTATATGAAGAGTATTTTTTTACGACCGTCATTTTTACCTGTAAGTGGTCGGCAATATGGGATGACTCGGCTTGTGCTAACGCGGAGCTGTGATCCCGTGTAGCACTACTTCTCAGTCACCCCCTCCTCTCTTAGCTGTTATATGGGAATTTCGACCATGGATCCCCTAATCACCATCTGACATTTGGTCATAGGTTCATTATACAAAACTAGTATTTAATGGTAAAATATAATGATAAAAATAAAAGTAATATAACTTGACCTAACTTTTGCTTTAGTGTGCGTGTGTGCGATGTCCATTTCATTTAATGCTTTAAGACTACAACGATTGTTGGTGGACTTATAATCAGAGACTTGATTGAAAATACAAATCAATGACTCCAACACAAATCGTCATTGCATACATTCAGTCACACAGTCACCTATCCCACTTACAATCCTGCTCTATAAAGAATTAATTAATAGTTAAATATGAGTAGTTACCAGCAGTAGCGCAGTGCAGCAGGGCGGAGAGCGCAAGAGCGATGAGTACGGGCTGCGCGGGCGGCGCGCGCAGCATGTCGCGCCCACGCGCAAACTCATGCCATGCCGCCGCTGCAACAGCAAAATTACAATATAATTGAAATCATTTATTTATATAATAGGTCGCTAGCATATTACTATTATATGAACATTTAACGTCAGTCATATAATCACACAAACGCAACAGAAAATAGGTTATATCTAATGCGAAATTCGTGCTGTAAAAGATATCGATTTCAGTTCGTTCTTAACAGTTAATGTGTAACACATTTGACTAGTATGACAAACAGGTATATTTAAACGTGTTGAATACAATGGGTCTTCACGATTTCTGTATCTGTACAGTTATCGATATTTTACATAAATATCATAAAGGTTGAATTATAGTTTCCATGTTGTATTATTATATTTCAGTTCAAATACTTCTTCGTTCTTTCGCTTATATGCAGACGCTTCACAAATTCACGCAATCATTGTTGGTAGAGTTACCTCGTGCGACCGGGGCGATATATGAAAATCTGAGAAGTATCTTTAATCGGAATAAATCGTTTCGTTTAAAAGGCAATTATAATCGACAATCAAATATTGATACCCTGAATTAATTTGTCAGAATTACCGCCCATTTTATTTAATTGTATAACTTTTCCATACAGTTATACCATCAAAGGTTTATAACGATATTGCATAGTTCAATGTGAACAGTTGAAGTATCACATTGACGTGACAGCTGGTTCTGTAGTAAAATAATTTGCAATTTGCTTCCCTACTATATTTTTATTTCTAAACAGACGTCTCCAGAACGATTCAATTTGTTTTTACATGCAACGGCCTTTAAATTGAGAAACGTTTTATTTCATTCCGATTTTTCAATAAAACTGTCATTTTTGTGTTTAGTAATAAAGGTGGTTTAGTTTCTATAAGCATAGCCGACAAGTTGCCAAACTAAAAGTATACGCTGGTCAGTACTTCTTTATAGTCATGATCGTGTAGCAGATCAGTAAATTTTATTCCCAGAAATCAACTCAAAGGATTACAGGATTTCATCACAGAAAGATTCATGAGGACGGTTAGATATTCCATAGGAGAATTATCTAAGATGGACCGGAAGAATTGTTTTAGACTTAGCTTCATCTTTGTATAGATGCGGTTAGAGAGTACCATAAAAACATTTTATAATGAAAATTTGTATAAAGGAACCTTATTTTCTTGGGTTTGTAAATTTATATGAGCACTTCAAGTCAGTCATACTTACAAAGCTAGGATTACAAAGTATATATCTTGGATGTAAGTGCTCCATCCACCCTTGAAATTAATTCAATCTCCCCTCCTCGTAGTACCCACTGTTCTACACTGGGGAGGCTCCTTTTGTTTCCATCTTATTGCAGATCACTTACTTTGGTTGGACTCTGCAATACCTATTTAATCCCGATATAACTTACTTGGTAACCAATGATACAAGTAATCTTTCACGTAACATGACACGTAAATTTTATTAATTTTCTAGATAACCACGCAAGCTTTTAATATTTACAGAACCCAGGAAAGACAGTGTAACTACATATCAAAATCTAGTCTACTCTTAATATTCTATGAACAATGGACGTTTGTAATATCTGTGAATGACAGCTGTCAATAATACGCCGTTTTGTTGCTACCAAAGGATTTGTAAAACCTTGCTGAGCCGTTACAAACTTTCCGTAATATTGGTGCAGTGTCAACGGGGAAATACTACCTCTAAAATACTGATTAAGTTCTTGGACGGGAATCATAGTTAATTATATTCATATTAATGAGCAGAGGAAAAGAGAGTGATAGTGAGTTACAAGGACAGAAGATGTGGAGAGATAACCATCACTGTTGACGTACCATCAATTTATATGACAGTACTATTATTATGAGGAAACATGAGTTTTTTGTTTTTTAACTGCAGATAGATGCAGAGAGTTTTGTGGAGCAGACAGGAGCGGCTCAGCGTGGAGCAACAGAAATAGAAGAATAATATACGAGCACGAGGAGCTGGCTAGTGAAGGGCCAAGGGATTCGAGAGAAAGAATTGATTTAAACTTATTTGATTGTATGGTAAAAATTTATCTCAAAAATTATTTATACATTTCTATATTTGCTTCGTAGGTTCAGATGACTCACAAGTCACGCGCAAGATCCCACCGTCACGTCAGTTATGCCAATTGAATTAAGATGAGCAAGTTGAGTATGCGGAACTATTGAAGGTCCCAGAACTAAGTTACTACTTCGGTAGTTACTTACTACTTTACTACTACTACTTTACTACTTAGATGATTGATTCACTGCCATTATAAGTTTCAAAGCATGTAATCCGCTAAACGAACTCGACACTTACTCAGATGTACACCTATGAGGTATTATGAGTATTAAAGACAACAATTTATATAAGATTATTATGATTTATGAGTATTATAGATATCTATACATACAATAAAATGTTAACTAACCGCTTTCTATACACTAAGGAAATACCTATGATATAAACTATTATTAGAGGATTTTATTCATGTAACAGTAAACTATAATTGCTAGATTTTTTTTCTTTTTCTCTGGGCGTTTTTTTTCTAACCCCAAAACGGATTAGCCGATTTCGTTTTGGTTTTCACCAATGTATTGCAGTAAATATCACTTAATATTTAAGGTTAGTTTCGTTGCAATGCATTTATAAATAAAAAGTTATAAATTAATTGAAAACAATGCAGGTGCTACTTTTAACGGTAAGGCGTAGTTTTCTGAAGCGAAGCGAGGGCTGTTTACTAGTGTGTAATAATATCCTTTTAGTTTTGACTGTGGTATCCCGCATTGAGGACCCGAGTCTAAATATTATTCGCACGGCTAACTTTTCAAAGTTATGTTCGTACTACAAATTAATTATAACTCGCTTCGGCGAAGCAAAATATCGTTTAATATCTAAGAGACCTCGATTATGTTTTGACAGGTATGATTCTTAAAATAAATAAAATCAGTCCTACAATCAAGCTACAAAAAATCTAACTTGATGCACTTACGCGAAGTTTTTTTTTTTAGTAATTAACTTGTCAATAAAACTCTAATTACTGTTGTATATATTTTTTCAGAGAAATATTAAATTTACAGTACGTAAAAAAACAAGATCGAACAAAGTTTGCCTTTCTGAAAGCACATTTAAGTTACGAATAATCTGCACTTTACAAATAATTAACTTTTTATTTATTTATTAGTTACATCAACAAAGTGAACCTTAACAAAAAACAGTAAGTAATGTAGACAAAATAGCGTGATAAATGTCACCTCTATGATAATAGCAAAAATATTTCATTGGGAGAAATACCTGTTAAGGGATGCCACTGCAATTAAACAGATATGTTGTCACTGCTAGCGCCATTGATGAGTGATTGAAAGGGATATATTATACATATATATATATATTTTCATATATATTATGGGTATTCCATCCAAGTCTTTATAGGATATAAATAGCTACTTGTGAAATAAGTTCTCCGCATGCGGGCGACATTACCTCGTTGGATTTCTAAGTTGATGTTTGGACCGAAGTATGCGACGAGTCTATGTAATGTTTTTTTGAGTTCATGAATTCAGCTACCTACATGCAAATATTTTTTAAATTTCTTAAATAGTAATTTTCTTCAGGTACTTTGTCGACACGCGCAAAGTTGCGAGCTTAATAAGGATTATAGAAAACACCAAAAATAATGATTAAATTCTGTAAAAAATAAAGCATGCCTTTTTGCCATTTTACAAACAAGGTGTGACAATACGTGCTACTTGCAACTAATCGAGTAAGGAACAATGCTTTTCTAACAATAGCCATCTAGTGTCACATCAGTTCTATTGTATGGGTGCGAGTGCCAACGACAGGTGCCTTGACCCTATCTCGAGTGATCGGAGTAGGGCTAGAGTAAAGCTAGTATATAATTAATAATTTATTTAGGGAACGAAAGGGCCTTTTAAATGATGTGCGAACAAATATAAAAACAATGTGGAGAAACCTCTAAACTTTATAGTTCTCCATAGTGTTCTCATGTACGTCTCAACACCAATCTGCACCCAGCTTGGTCGTCTTTACCTTATTATGATATTCTGAATTAAGAAGTTATTGTTAAATAGAATTCGTATTATCTTCTTCTGTGACATTAATACTGTCATTTAATATTCTAATAATTGTACGCACTTATTGTTTTTATTTAAACTATTTTTTTTTGCCCGACCTGACTTCGTTCGGATTCAAACTATATACAATACACATGATACATAGTTTATATCTAGTTTTTGTAATATGTTAAATGTGATATAAATAATCTACTGCACCGAGACAGTTTTATATACCAACCGTACGTAAATTTGTGTGGTAAATTATTGTGTGAATACACATAGTTGCCAGGTGCTTGTTCTATTATTTTTAGCACGGTTAGTGACAAAGCGGAGCGCTCGAGTCAAATTTACTCAAACAATCTTTTCCCACAGGAATATAATTAGTTACTCAATCCAAAACTAAGAGGAAACCAACACGTTATTTTGTTATGAGATACATTATGATCCATCCGACCATTAAAAATGTTAAGACTCTGAAGTATCTAACGATAAATATCGGAAACAGTACTGTAATCATGTTAAAATTAATTATCGTTTGGTTTTTTCATTATTTTTTACTCCATCACGACGGTGCATTGTTATATCAAAGAATGAAAGAAGCGTAACTAAATAGCAGAGGGAATTATTAAGTTGCAAGACTGCATTTCGGTTATCCTTATACCGCACGAGGATCTGCGACAAAACTGAACTACTGTTATCTAACGATAACAATCAAGATTGACGTTTGAACATAATCCAAAATACGAAAACGATAATACAATGTTCATAAATTCTTATAAGCGTCTGTCTAATTCTTGAATGCATGAATTACATTAGGCGATTCCTATTGCTCGCGATTGACACAAACTTTATCTCTATGTGCGTTTCACCACGTACTTTATTGTCAAAGAAATATCTCGTGAAACTCTATAGTAGTAGTGAATAAAAAACGCTTCAAAGACAGTTCCATTTATTTTCTCATCTGAGACTCTCATCGCTCTCGACTCGTGTTCAAAGTATCAAAAGTGGAACTTGGTTATACGAAATGAAAGAACCAATTCAGTGCTTTATTTGCATTAAGTAAACGTAAGGTTTTATAATCTGAGCCCTGTCTATCAAGACACGTACTTACTCTCAAGCATGCATGAAGTTAGCAATGACTTAAGTACTTGTGATCAGACATTTTGATATCCGTATACATATACTTTAGGTACAATTTTAACCTACGGATTTTGTATATTGAAACTGGGTGAACCAGTCCAGAGGTGAAAAAAAAAATATTTTTATTATGCATACAGAAGACTTTTTTTTTTATAATAATAGCCGACAAACTAGCAGATGAGCCACCTGATGGTAAGCGGTCATCGTCGCCCATGGACATCAGCAAGACCAAAGGTATCACTGATGCGTTGTATAACAGGAAATGAGAAGGTAAAAAAGAAAGACGAACTAATAAGAAACCAACGGGTGACATTCTAATGTGACTTCTGTTTAGCATAGAGATCCTGAGTGTAAATGTATCACAAAGAATTTTCTATGTTTTTTAGGAGTTAGTAAGTTTTAAGGTTTAAGTATAGGTTTTTACACAATATATGGATTATTAAATATCTTAACCTAGTACTGTCGGAGGTAATGCGTGAGTATACTTTTTAAATCAATAAGTATGTACCGTTTAATATCATTAAAAAATATTTCATTAAATTTGTTTCATCACGCACGTATTTTTTTTTAGTTCTTATTAATCCACCAAAGTAAATTCACAAAATCAGACTCATTTGTTTACGGTATTCAACACCTTTTTGAGTCACCGAACTATGTGTATCATACTTAGTATTTTAAAATCGCATGAGATAAATGGACCGAAACACAAACACGAGTGACCACAAAGGGCAGCGTTTTTGCATCAGGTATGTCGCTAGTAAACAAGCACAGTTGTCCGTCTGCTTATTTTATTGCTAATATTATAAAAAGAAAACATTGTAACATCTTTTAAGATTAATATTTAATAATTTGAAACGATTTTAAACACAGTAACGAATACTCTGTATTCATCTTCTATGCAACAAGTTGATTCAAGGCGCAACCTCTCATTAACCCAATTCCGTAAGTAAAGCTTTGGAATCACAACAAGCGCACTAATCTAATCGGATACGTACACTTCACCGGAACAGAAATTTAGTAAATAAATGAACAACCTACATGTTTTGCGTTGATACTCGTATCATAACTTTATCAGAATCCATCAAGGTATTTCCATGCACATGGTTATATTGTGAACAAAAAATTTACTTAGAAATTGAAGAAAAAAACAAGAATTCAATGTACATACGTGTAGAATTTAACGTGGATTTAGTACGTATCAATGAGCCTCATACATTAAACTTCAACATAATTATTGTTATTAAATTAATAGTAACAAAAAGCTAACCGCCCTCGCTTCACTTCAGAAAAACTACGGCTTACGCTTAGAAATAGCACTGGCATTGTTTTAAGACTGCTAAACGGATTAGAAAAATATTAATTTAATACTTTTTTATTTATAATCGGAATGCAATGGAACGAATTTAAGTATTAAATGCTTACTGCAATGCATTAGTCTAAACTTGTGTTGTGTATTTATACCGTATTGTCTTCAAGTACCTACCAAAATCCATTAAAAATCTCATGCCATAATAATTGCATCTTACATAAAATGCGTTTTTTTGTGTGTTGTTGGTTTTGTGTGCAAAAATTAATTAGTAACTAATTTAGTTGACTAAATGTCGTTCGCTAGAAGCGCCATCTATGTGTTTCAATCTGTTCACGCAAATTGTTCAACCATGTTTATATAAGCCACTCACTTCAGTAGCAAACTCTCATTCTGGTGAAGAACTTAATAATAATCAGACATATAACTTCCCAATAATAATATATAATAATATAAGCAGTATATATAATATTCTCCACTTGGACGTTTTCTTTTAGCCTACATAACCTTATTCCAACATGTGTATATATGTATATGTTTCGTTGTATAAAAATAAAGAAATAAAACTGTATGAAAATAAAGAAAACACACAGCTTCATATTATGTCCCTTTATTCTTACTCCTCAGCACTTTTTTTCCTTTTAATCTAATCTAATCTATTGGGAACTTTTGCCTGTGAAATTCATTAACATGTAACATACGCCACTCAGCCACTGTACTGTTTCAAAACAAATACGAAGGAATACTACCTGAATATGGACAGAATTATATTGGCGTGTTGGATACTTAACATTAACTGCACTATCTGCGGAATCAATAATTAATTAATCACCACTCAAGATGATTCTAAATAATATAACAGATACAAAAGGCTGTATTCTATGCACTGTTTTGTTAACCATACTTTTTTATAAGTATGAAAAATATCCATATATCAAAGAAATAAATCACTAAATATTTTAGTTCCTATGTTATTTTCCGTGTACAAATAAATTGTATTTGTGATGTATTGTATACGGATCACTAAAAAGTTATTCCAGGAGTAACGAAGCGAATAAAATAACACCAAGACTAAATTGGCTGTTTCGTCCGTCGCAAATCCTCGGGAGTTGAGCTTCAAAAATTGACCGGATTTCGTTTCTTACAATATTTTGGCGCATTAAACTTTCAATTTATTTTAAAGAACCAAGCATTAAAACAACATGCTGTCAAATATTTTAACTAAGTATCTAACTACCAACCTGTTCCGAGTTTAATGTGATTTTTTAATTTTTTTTTTTTTTTTTGACGAAAGAATGAATTTCATTATATTAATTATGATTATAAGATCGTGTCGCCTCATCAAGTCTTCACTACAAAGTTACAAATATAGCAAATTTATTGACTTGCATTTCTGAATGTCTTTTAATGTAGGTGATTTGCACAAACATCAAAATGGCCGTCCAAACCATAAGTTTAAATACGTGTACAATTTTATGGCGCTCACGTTTACAAGCTTATCAACAAATAGTATGATAATCGAAGAGGATGAAACAGATCTAGTTAATATTGACAATCTCTAGCCCATCCCCCGTTAGTACGTCACGTAACCAATTAAGCGCATCGTCTGTTTCTATTATTTTTATTTCCTTTTTCAGGAATATTGGGGCTTTGCTTATTTTTCTAATTAAATTAAGATTTTAATTAACCCCTATATATATTTAATATTAATTAATACAAACTTAATTAAAGTCAGTATTTAATAAAATACCCTCTGGTTATAAGTGTCGTTTAAAAATTTTATTTTCTTTTTACATTTTGCCAGAGAACTAGGCAAACAGGAAACTGCATTCTACAGTCTGTTAACTGTTAACTACCAAAAGATTTACATTGAGCAAACTAATGTTTTTATCTTACGCGTGAAACTCAATACCAGCCATTCAACAGAGCCAGAAAATGCAAGATCAGACTTATACTATATATATTATATGTTATGCGAACACAGCTTTCTTCGGTCTTCAAGCGGCTAAGCAGCGGCTCGGGGTGGTCAATAACCCTTCTACCAAACACTCGAGCAGTGTATTGGAGTACACTTTACGGTTCCTTAACTGCAATATTGCGGATGGAAAAAGATCATGTAGATCTTATTATTTTTTAAACCTGAACGAAGTGGGGTCTGGCCGCTGGTATTTTCTAAATCCATTCAAATTTGATATTTGTCGCGAGCACCCGAACTAATAACAGTAAATTTTAATTTTGCTCACTCAAGGAAGTACTTCTAGATCACTGCCTCAAAAACAATGTCAATGCAAGCATTATATTCAAAATAATTTTCCTCGCTGATTTACAGCAACAAATACATTATAACTACGCCCTTACTTTGTGAAAGCAAATTTTGTTTTTTGACACACAAATAAACAGAAACATATACACACAGACAGAAAATAGACTTGCGAAGAAGCCGGAAGCCAGACAAGCAGGCAATGAACCTGTAAAGGTTTCGGTTAGTCATTGAATCTACGGAACACTAAAAACCTCCAATTACCTAATATTACTACCTACCGGCTCAGTCATAACATCTGTATACGTGTGTTTCGTATGCATGTCCAGTCTATTTACGACTATGACACCATGGCACGCTAGATGCTAATGAAAGTACTTACAAAGTTAATTACGGCTAGTCTAGTCTTTTATTACTTTAATTCTCTATGGGTTCAACTTCATGAGTTACAATGTTCACGTTAATCTTTCTGTAATCTTCTTTATACATAGCATGTCTTACTAAATGTCGCCAGATTGACTTGATGTAAAAACAAAGGAATACAAAATATCTTTAATTTGATATCTAAACTAAATAGGTTAATTAATAAAACGATAACAATAGCTTTTATAGTAATGTAAAAGTTGGTGCGTCTTTTAGTGTAGATTTAAAATGACGACTATTTAAAACTATACTACCATCCGACAGGTGGCGCTGTAGGTATATTAAAAATTATTTCATTTAAAAACCGTAATTTTGATTTTTAAATTTAAATTAAAATATATTGACGAAAAACGTTGGTCGAGTCAACTGGTAATATGACAATACTAGCAAACTGCCCTCGCTTTGCTTCAGTACCTTACGCATAGAAGTAACACTGGGTTTGTCTCGTTCTGTGAATTAGAAATACATTCAATTATTTATAACTTTTGACATTGGAAATGTCTTTTCATTCGCTCCTGTGTAAGCTCCGATTTGACGAAAAAGAACGATCCCCTATATCTCGGAGATTTGTAAAGATATGATATTAAAAACAGGATCAAAAGACGCGTATTTACGAGAGCTGTAAGGTATAAAAAGAATTATTCGAGCAAGTTAAAAACGAAAAAAGGTATGGCCGAAATAGTGAAAAAAATTTCGATTTTAGCGCTCAATATTTTGGAACCGAAGAGGGATATCAAAAATTTGAACAAAAAATCCTCTGGACAATTAGTAAACTATAGTTTAGTCAACTATAATTTAATTAAACGCTTCCAGCAAGAACCGATAATGGTTTGGTGTTGCAAACATGTGTAAACGATTATGACCTTTAACCATTGTATAAGTTGGTAGGCGAAGAAATTTAAAACTTAAGATGTAGAGCGCGATGTTCAACCTATCTAAAACCATTGTACAAATTTAGATGCTATCTAACATACTTATAATTTATATTATGGGTCATAACCTAGAATGTTTTTCATATCAGCGGATGTTATTTCCAAACGTAAGGAGTATATTTTTTACCGCGAACCAAAGGCGGTTATTAGTGTAAATGTACGTAACATGTGTACTTAACCTACTTTTTTAGACATCTTTTTTATAAATCCCATGACTAAAATGAATAGCCGTAGTTTTGTTACGCTATTTTAAATGGCTTGTGAATTAATGAATGAAATAATGTATATTTGAAGTTGGTTTCTAGACTTTGCACAAGACAAATTACCGCACCGCTTCAACAAATCTCTACCATGAGTGGCCCTGCAAGAAGGAAGGGCAAGAAACTCTTAAGAAGTTTTTTTTTCCTACTGACAGAAACTACTTATGGCTATATATTAAACTCACGATGAAGCAACCTTATCAATAAAGTTATTATCTAGTTTGTAATAACCTTTCGTCATAAGAATGCTTTTGGCGTGAGTTTTTAATTTACAGTATGGCATTTCCGTCGATTCTACTCGTAATGCAATTTTAATATACATATTATACATACCAAAGAAAATGACACCAGTCTGAAATTTGGTACAACAGAGAATAAGCCGGTTATTGTATACCCTTACTAATACCCGCCCTTCTATTACAAATTAAATCCCTTTCCTCCCAGTGCATATTTCATTAAGCTGACCCAACTGATATTCATTCAGAACCTAACATTAATTTATAAGGTAACTTGGTTTGGATACTAAGTATTAAGTTGTAACACGGATTCTACTATCGCTAATATAACTAGACCCCTATAACCCCACGAGAATTTCCCCCTTCTCCACATCTCGAGAGGTCGTAAAGTGTTTAATTAAGTGCGATAAAATCACCATGGTATTTGCTTAGTCCACAAAAATATTCTCTGAAAAATTGGATGAATACAGTACAGTTGTACAAAAATATTTAATTGCTTCAAGGTTTTTGAATTTAAAACCATAATCAATACTACTATTATAAAGGGAGTGTGATTTTTTTGCGTTTGTGTGTATGCGGAGGATAATATCTGGAACCACGCCACTTGTTTGAAAAAATCTTTTACCATTTAAAGATACGTAATTTTCGATGGACATAGGATATATATATCAAGTGTATAACTATAATAATTAATCGTTGATCCTGAAAGATTTTATAGGCCGTTAGTATATATATATCGCTCTTTATATAAATGTGTATAATCGACCTGTGTTCCTCCATACGTTCATACTTCAGACGACTGCTTATTCGATATTATTTGGTTGATATTAAAAACAAATGTAATTATTCGAAGTAGTCTGGGTTATTTTATCTTCCTCATTATACACTAATTGCTAATGAACTAACACAAGTCTGGAGCTTATCGGTGAAGCCCCTTATGATAATTGTGTTAAAGTACGGAAAATATGTTAATATGATCGTTTCAGAATTTTATATTCATTCAGTTAAATATTCAATTAATTTTAATTCGTATACGGAAGGCGTGCATAAAAAGAAGTACACGCTTAGTGAATATTAAGATGCAGAGAGGTTGTTATTTCAGCAAAGACACTTTTAGATCATATTTTTTCAAATTTCGGTCCTGACGCCCAGTTACTATATTTGGTTGTGACACTGCTTAATAAGGACTTCCAAGTTTGATTACCAAAGTACAATTCACGTCAATTTAGCATTCAGCAATTTTGACAGAAACAGAAACTTTATTTGGGTAACATAAGCTCATTTCAAATAAAAATTATGATTCTTATATGTATTGTGTTATTCAATATTTTTAATAATTTCTAACAAGAAATTTTGTTGCAATATTACTTACGAACTATTTTTTCCATGTTACCTCGCGCTAAAATAAGGGGTCCATCCATCCTTAATTCTAAGCAAATAACCGACGTGCCGTGCACTTTACTAATTACCAAACAAGGTTAGAGATCGCGTACGTGTGGAATTCTTTACTTGGCTGGTTATTCATCTTTAGAAACCGACCGTATTTTTTTAACT
>DWPT01004487.1:0-13184 GCA_018251895.1 Agathymus mariae mariae | reverse complement strand
ATCAGCAGATCATAGCACTTTACTCATAGGCAAAATATGGCACCACAATGGTGAAGTACATGTTGAAAGAAAATGTTGTTTGCTTGGAAGAGTAGCTTGTCTGGATACAGATTATCCTTCTGAATATAAATTGTAAACCTTGGGGATAACATGTTTTGCAAACAAATTTTTAATAAATGATTAACCTGATATTGACAGGGCCACATAAAAGTCTATCGTAAGTATGGAATATCTATACTCTCTTAGATGCCGAGACCCTGCGAATTTAGAAATTAGTCATTGAATTGACAAAGCTATATAGAGGTTACTGAATAGCGTTTAGGCATCGTTATTCATCTCGACCCATGTCTCTCACGTTGACCGAGGAGAACTTAACTTTATTATTGTTCGTGACGATGACTTTACCTAAAATGGGCAGTTAGGAAATGGTTTTAGTTAAAACCCAATTATCGAAATAAAATCAATTCAATCGGATTGATTTACATGGAACATACGGTATAACAAGACGTACCTATCTGCAATTATGTTACAGGCTTACATCCAATAGGACTAGGTTATATTGTTAGAGTTATTCACTTAAGGCACAAGAAAGAATAATTACGTTTTATTATTGCAAGTTATACTATTACATCACGATGGCATATAACATAAAAATAGGAATATACTGGGAATTGTTATGGTTTATGCAACCTTTGATTAATCAAATTGATTGGTCTCGTTGTTTTCAAAAACAGTTTATTTTGTTAATTGTGAATATGAAAATATGCTTAAGGGATGGACACTAAAACCAGATAGACTTTAAACCTATTCGCTTTTTATACAACAATTAAAAGCCCCATGAGCTCTAAGTTTTATAATCACAACATTACAACATATCAATAGGAAACTTGAATTTTCTTTCGGACGGCGAGAGCATATTCAAACACGCTTTATCTGTATTCAATGGGCTTAGATCGAATAATCAAAGATACAATGCGACATACGTTTGAAGTTATTATTAAGGCAGTAAGTGGGCCGAGAGTCCGGCCGCGCATTCAATACGAACTTGGATAGATATAGAGCGCTTATCTCGGTGCAATCGAGTCCGCATTGTATAGCCGCGCCCGATAATTAAGACGAAACTTTTGACATTCGCCATATAGGAACACAATGACCGCCCCGGGAGCCGCCCGCTCGGATAATATCGCTGCCTTTAAACAATAACCTCACAGTATTATGATAAAATAATTTCGACGCGGCAAACATCGTGTTTCCTTAACGAGCGTCCATGCCATTTCAATGAGAAAATAAAAGCCCTGATACATTCTTATGTATATTAGGTGCATACATTAGTTAAAATCGTGTAGATAGATTTTTCCTTATGAATTCGATGGGTACACGTAAATTACCGAGTTACAATTAGATATGAAATTAAAAATTTTACTGAAATAAATCAATTCAACAAACCGCCACGCGTTTCTGTACCATGAGTGGGTTTATTTTAAAACTTTAAACAAATAATTACCATATATGTCTACGAGTGCAATTATAGTCATTAGTTATATACCGTGGCTGACAGTTAAAACTTCACACGCGATGTGAATATGTTTTGCGTGTCGAAAAGCGGTTAGGGATATCAGAAAATTTAGTAAAAAGAGAGATTTGGTCGACGCGGAGTGTGCGTGGCGGGATTGTAATTACGGTCGGCACCGCCTTGTTTCGGCAGAGCTTTGCCTTCTCCCGATATCATCAGACCCGCGATTTCCGCTGAACTCCCAGCACAATGTGTGTTCGAGACTTTGCGCTTAATTAAACCTGTAATTATACTTGCGAGTATTGTAGCCAAACTATCTATTGACTGACCTACGTTAAAGAATTAAAAATGAATGACATTTTTAATATATTTTTAATTAGACTATTTTTTATTGGACATATTTTTTTATCAAATATATGATTTTTTTAGTATATTTTTTATTTTATATTACTCTGTTATACGTAATGTTTTACGTAAAATATGATGGCAATATTCACACGCTATATTAACATCTGGGCTCCTCTCTATTTACATTTAATTTAAATTTGAGAAATTGAAATTTAAATTGGTGACAAAAAATTTGCATAGTTGAAGGGATCGCCTTTAAACCGTTTTGTTCAGAGATATAATCAATCAGTTACAAAATGGAGCAATTAATCATCGTCCTTGGAAAGAAAGAAATCTAAATATTTATTATTCTGTGTATGAACGGAGATTGTAAACTATTAAGATTCTACAAAGATATCTTTCATATATTTAACTTTATTTTCATTAATATATAATGTCATTTTTTCTTATCATTTTAATTTTTTGTATACATTTAATTTAAATGTAATATAAATCTATAGCCAATTAAATTAATTTGAGCATTTTATTTGTGTATATTTCATAAAAATGAGTATGTGAGTAAATAGTTAAAAATACACGGAGCTGAACAAGTGAATACATAAATTAAGGCTTAAGGTAATTTACATATGAATGTCAGTTAATACCTTTTATGCGCCGCTAATAAACTTCCGCTTGTCTACTCCAGTGAGTCAAGATTTACTTTAACCGTTTTTGCTTACAAGTATGACACCTCAACTACATAGGAAATATTTTCATTGACGCATGATGATGTAAAAGTACCTGGTCTAGATCCTTATTTTAAGGTTAGAAAGTAAGTGCTATAGAACGTGTTAAACATTTCTTTAATATATCGATTGCAGTTCGTGGTTATTAAACAGTCTCGTGTTTTAAGCATGCTCGCTTATTCAGGACATTTTTTGCTCTAGTTTTTATTATTGCACTGACATCATTGTATTCACTTTCGTAGCAACGGAAAGTCGCATAACGAGACACGTCATTGTTTTTTTATACTCTTTTTGCATTATTTTACGATTTTAATGATTGCTCCAGTTTGCCTTTTTAAGGAAATCGTTAATGATGCAGTTTACACTCCACATGCTACGGTCGATGAGGGATTATAACGGTCGGCATTCGGACCGCGCAGTACATACCGAAGTGCACCTTTCGGCCGCGTCGTCGACACCGACCAGTGAAGGGCTGTCACTTGAGACCGATCGAATATTCACACAGAGAGCACTCGCGTGGAATGAAGTTTTTAGAACTGAAGTCGACAATAAAATATTATTCCTGTTTATAACAATACGTAATGATAAAAGGAAACAAAAATTAACATACTCACTGTTGATTGTCCTAAGATGCCAATCATGTTCGCAATCAATCACGTGTTGAGACGTCTCAATTTAGCTGCACCCTTGCGTCGCTCACCCTGAGCCAGGCATCTCTTTTTCTGTCTCAGAAAAACGCTAATGATTATAAATTGCTGAATTATGCATCCGAAATCTCGTTATAACGACTTTTTTGAGTAACTTAAATAATATTCTGTTGTACGGCGAGACATGAGAGCAGTCTCTTTACAATATTTCATCTATGTTAATCTCTCGGTAAGAGAACAAATCAGAGATTACAATTCTGTTTGTATCGTTTACAAATAGGTAATACAAATGATAACTATGCGTAATTTATTGGTGACATGTAATTAAAGTACACATGAGCCGTACTGAAGATTTTTCTCAAAATTAATCAGAATTATTTTAGCTAGTGATTTTGATAAATATTTATATCTTTTAACAAATTTATAAAATAATTTTCACAAAAGTAGTGAAATTGTTGAAAGTTGAACTTTAGACAATTATCACGCTCAAAATCTAAATGTTCGATTATTTCATAATAATTCTTAAGAAATTTTTTTTTATCATCGACTGTAAATAAAAACTGAACACCTTAAAATAATGATCAGGTAAAAATGATCCTCTATCTATATATGTCTAAAGTCTCGCTGTTTAACAAAACTACAAACATACCTATATCCATAAATATGCATATCTAATAATATACTTACTTTTACTCAACAATGTCATTAGGAAGACTTAATATAGTGATACAAAATCCAATTTGATTAGTTACCGTTCGATTTACTTAGTTATTTTATATTTGGCGTATTTAATTTTATTACTAAATTGCACGGCAAAAAAATAGTATGTACATCTTTTTTATATATTTTATTTTACATAATCCTTGATGACAGATGTCAAGTGCGTATAAAAACTAAACGAGGATATAAAAATTTACCTAATAAAATTGAAAATCAATCAATGAGTTATAATTATATAAAATAAATATGTAAAAACACCTTCATTACCATGTAATTATGATAGAAAATATAAATCGTATTGAAATTCGATGAAATTATTGACTTCGTGTAACGGGTGTATTACTTATTATATCGACGGGTTTATGTGTGTGATAACTGGGTGTAATAAATAACATTTTTTGACTTAAAGTGAATTTGTATTAATATAATGAAGGTGATATATAATATCATTAGGTATTATGCAGTTTCATAAGAAACATGCAAAGTGAAAACAGATCTTTAGTCAATTACATACTTATTCAAAATATAAACATTCTGATGTTATAATCACGGCAATAATAAATTATATGGTGTCTCGAAAATAGTTGTGTAGTTAAATTCAACCGATGCTGGTAAATCATTTAAATATGTAAATAAAATTAGGTTTTTTGTTCTTAACATACACTGTAGATTTTTTGTCAAAGGAGGGGAAATCCTGCTGCGGAGCAATATGCTTTTTTATTTCTATATGATCTTTTTTAAGTATTTTACTTTTAGACTTGTTTGTTTCTTAACCTAATAAAGTCTCCAATTTGACGGCATGGAATATTACCGTGTGAATATGCCTAATATTACAATTTAATGAAATAAAATTTAACAGATTTCTATAATTTAACAAGGCGTGATAATTTAGTGTTTACGTAACAGTGAAGATAAGTTTACTGTAGACTACTAAAGTTATAGCTTTAACACTGGCGTGACATTGTAAATGTATGTAGTATATTGTAGATGTATAATTTAATGAACTTTAATGGTTTGTGTACATAGTTTCCATATCCAATTTGAATGAAGTATAGTACCTACTTTGAGCCGTTGAAAAAGGAACGCGCGCCGCTTCGCGGAGCGTGAATTTTCCACGTTCGATTTCAGGTTCATGCAACTCCATTCGATAACTATTACACTTTCGAAATATTACGTATTATTCGGTAAATCTCATGTAATCATTATAACGCGTAATTAGTCGTTATTTTCGTCGTTTCAATTAACATTAGTTATGTTATTAGAAGCTCAAAGTTGTAATCAAAAGACATTTTAAATATTTAAATGAACTTTCACTTGGTTTTAATTCGAGCTGTGAGTGACGGTAAACCTGGACGTAAATGGCGTTACGCAACGTGCAGTTCGTCATTGTTTCGGTATTGGAGCTGTCACGGCGCGCGCGTATTTAGCGTCAATCGTTGATAGCATCAGCGGCGGACAACTGCCCGCGATCAGCGACATTAGGAGATCTAAGGTTCAATTATGCAACTGCCACATGACTTGTATTCCGGCGAAGCGCACCATATTATTCCATTCGTATTGTTATGAGAATATACGGTTTATGAATTAGATCATTTCAATTGAATATTGAAGGTTACATTTTCCTTTTAATCCTTATTGTTCAATCGTCATAGCGATATTTATGATAAGTTCTCCAATAGGAGTATTAGTATTCAGTGTGTAGTAAACATCAATAATGTCCGAATGAAAATGAGGATTATCAGTAATTTGACTACTTACTACGTATTTAATTTTAATAGGTCATTTATAGATTGGTAAAAAAAACAGTTACTCAATATTTATATGCCACTGTTACTGAAAAAGTGATAACATGAAAGCTGCGCTCTTGGCGGTAGGTACGCGCTTAAGCCGCATCACGCTCCTCTTAAAGCTCTGCACTTTACAATCTGACATTTCCTTTCGACATTTAAGCAGATTAGTGTTACAACGCAACTTCGGATGTTAATCCGACGCTGGACGGATCGCGGGCTGTGTTCCGATTCCATCACGTTTCTACGGTAATTGCCCCCTCAACTTGTTAGTCGACTGTTGTCAATTGGCAATAGTGTATTCAGTATTTGATGACGTCTCGGACAGCTGAATAATGCGCTATGCGCGTACTTCTCACAGAAACCGTTTTGTTTTAATTTTTACACAATCAAGTCTATATTTTTCGCATGAGTCTTAACCCTTATTATGATAGGAGGCTCAAGTTCAGTTGGACACTTTTCTCGTGAGATATTAGTAATTACAACAACGTATTTTTGGTAAGAAATATGCTGTGCTAAGAAGACAATTGTGTAACACCAAATTCAGACGATATGCTGATTTATTACATAGAATGGATACTAAGAATATATTACAACAGATATGACGAATCTGTTCTACAGAATTTATCAGCTCGCTTTCGGTCTACGTGTGTGTGACCTTCCATTGCGGGATATTTTGTTATATACATGGTAGGACGTACAGATCAATGAAATGTATGGTTGTTAATGCGTTCGTAAAATTTCAAATCTTAAATCGAATAGAACAATGAATACGTAAATTAAAAGTCATTACTAATTTCTGGTAAATAAGATAAATAATGTTTGAGTTGCTTATACACGGAATAAAAATGTTCAAAGACAATATATTCACTTGATGTAAAATAAATAGTGACAAGTACACTGTGAGCAACCGCACGGCAGTTACACCCACAGTTCCGCTCAGAATTTATGTCGAAACCGACATTCACTACGTGGAACATTCGCAGCAAATAACCTAGGCGTTAAAACAACCAGCACAACAACTAGCGCACTTAACAAACAGACGTATCCGTATCAGATATAGCGTATCGAGACGGCAGGACATTACTTCTGCGCTATCGATAAAGCTCAACGGTAAGCGAAATAGTTTTGCCACGCAGTGAACATAAATAATTGTCATAAAGTAGATAGGAGCTGATGGATGGGCGCCGCGCCCTGCGACTAACGAGGAAACTGTCGAGACGGGCAAAAAGTGAACAGACGCAGAAAACTCGAGCATCGAACACCAGGAATCCTTCATGTCGCTGCATAACCGAGTTACTTAACTATTTGCACGCATTGTTTACATAAACCCGTAGATGAACAGATGATGCGAACACACATAACGCCGTTCCGCTATTTATTTTCACGCACTACTTGTGCAGTGATTCACAAAAGCGGAACGATATTATGTATGTCTGAATTACAACGTCTTTCGCAGGATTTGTTTGCTTACATATGACAAATATCTGGACGTAAGTTTAAGGCACCCATATTCATCGAAAGTGTTATGTGTTCAAAAGCATGACGTCATGTTGTTCTGTAAATTTAATAGATAGCGTTTACTCTAAATCAGCACAAACAGCTGAACAGATCGACAAACATTAACTAACCGTTCACTCCATTTGTGCGTTATTTGTATGGCATTACATAGGACGGTCAGGACACAGAAGAGAAATGAATTCGATATAGATATAAAGTGAGATCGCGCTCAGGAAAACGCCTTAATTAAATAATGGATTCTCTCAGAATAATATTTTCCTTTTAGTAATCTTGATCATTTTCATGAAGTGAATTGCGTTTAATACGAAGTGTTTTAGGTAACCTTTTCATTCAAATCAAAAATATTACCTGTAATATCTAAAAATGGTGCTTTAAGGTAAACTAATAGCTCATATTCACAAAAAGCAGAGAGCTTATAAATAAATAATAATAAAGCTTCCAATTTTATGAATGCTTTCTAGTAAGTTGTAACAATATATATATATATATATATATATATATATATCGATTGCGTCGTATAGCATAGTTATACATAACGAATGCTGTTTTATTTAAATTGAGTGACGAAATAAACGTGGAGAGGTTGTCAGAGCGTATTCGGGCGGCGACACATAGGTACACATGCAGAGTCGGTCGGCTATGTGTGTGATACGCGCGAGAGAAAGCGTGCTTAATCAGATAACTCAGATTGTCAACCGAACTCGAGCTCCTGAAATCGGGTCGAATGTCGATATACTCGATTAATTAATTGACGGTCCGAAATATTGGAAGTAAGTGGTCCGAGAACGTAAAATTGTTGTGAAACATGTACATTGTGAACACCTTAAGACTATGTAATAAAGGTAATGTTCACATAAAATAACTTAATATAGGTGTGTTTAATGTATATCGTACAGTTGTATTAGGAGTAATATAAAATAAGTAATGTTAGACTAAATTCTACTTTAGTATTTGGGTAAGGCCCAAGTTAAATTAAGTATTTACCGTGTGTTTGAACTTTATTATAATAAATATAAATTCACATGAATATATAAAACTTATACACAGACGTCCGTAATTTAGTTTTATGATAAAATCTACTTAAATGTAATCTTTACGCCGCAGGTTTTAAATTTCGTCACGTCAGCTTTAATCGACAACAAAAATGGCTCTGACATCTCAGTATTAAACAGTATAGTTCGTGATATAATATTCTTGGTTTTTTTTTTATTAATTTATTTTACAATTGTTCCGTGCATTAACTTCACATTTACGTTTGGTTCAACGTCCTGTGCCTTTATTTTCCTAAGCCTGATACAACTAGAAATGCGCCTAGATGAAATCAAAAGCTAGTCTTGTCTTCGATATCTTGCGTAATTTAGATATTTATAACAATGTATCTCTGTCATGACACAATGGCTACATTGTTCGTTATCAATTGCAACTTTAAAATAGGTACTAAATTACGTAAACCATTAGCAGTTGGACTCTAAATTAGTTGCTAAATGTTTATGAATCATTTATTCCTACGCAATTATTAAATAAAACATTGTTGCTATTGATGACTAAATTATTTCGATAGATTTATAAGTGGAGGAATGAATAAGCTATAAAAATATATTAAATGTATAAACCTCGATGATGAACATCTCGAGTGTCGGGCGGAGCGATATATCTGCTCGTTTGATTTTTACAGCTACGCATGCATTATTTATTTTGACAAATACCTTTGGCTTTGGGGAATTCGAATAAAGCAGTATAATGTTTATATTTATTAAGAACGTCGAGACCGTCCGGTAGAGGTGGACACCGTTACAATTTTATATGTAGAGTATCTATTAGTGTAGTCGGTTCCGTTGACTTTACGCGCCATCCGGAGAAAGGCCATGTCCCGGTCATTGAAACGTTGAGCTATTCAAGATACAGATTACTAATAAACTGAACCATCGCTAAAAATTAATTTTGTAGCTCATATAGAATATTAATAACTAAAAGGAAATCCTTGATATTTTACAGTTACTGAACTTGCTATTTGGCGGCTCTAGTGCAGCCGATATTGCGTTTACTAATTACACTGTTCCGCGAACACGTAAGTATGTAGATGTTGGTTATCTGGGATACTTACATATGAAACATTGACGACCCCATAGTTGTTGCTGTTGGCAGTGACCCTCCCTGCTGAGCGAAGGATTCCGGGCTCGATTCCTGAACGTTTGCTCTCGGGTCACGGGTGTTTCTGATGTCGTATTTGTGTGTCATATTTATTTTCTTAAAAAAATATTGCATAACATATTAATTTAAACTTTATGGTTAAAACATTTAAAAATAGGAATACAATCTGTATAATAATAATAATCATTTCCTTTGGATAATTTCTGTTTCTCAAACTCTATAATAAAGTTGATTAGGTTAATAGAATCATAGTTACCGGTACGTTTCGGTAGTGAGTACGTACGCCGAACGCCGGGTGCGGCACCGGGCACACGGCAAGCCACGTGATCTAGCGATCCATCAATCAGAGGCGACGATCGGAGGTGCTTTCTCGTCGTTAGCCCTATATGGCTGGGACAGCCACCGCGCTTGGCGCAAGCCACTTCTTTTTCATTTTATTTTCTAACTCGTCCATAGAAATCCTAACTGCATATTTTTCATTTATGTATGAGAAGTGAAATCATAAGAAAATTTCAGAAGAGCTAAGTAGAAATTGTATGTGATAAATAAACAGGAACAAATATATATATGTAGGTGTATATTATAAAGAGAAGGTTTGAAGACAATAGAATGCTTACCACATTCTCCATGTTCTCTAGCCATGTTCTCTCTAGTATCCGCATCATAGGAAATCCTGTGTGTGTCTGTGTATGTGTGTAAGCTAAAAGTAAAGCGTCATTAAGTTAACGATAATGTTTTTGTTACAGAGTGTTGTTATGCTCATGTTCCGAGAAGAAAAATCACCAGAAGATGAAATCAAAGCGTGGCAGTTTTGGCATGGAAGACAGCATTCTGTCAAACAACGCATATTGGATGCTGGTAGGTTACTACATTATTGTAATTAAGGAACCTTATTAAATTAATTTTGCATTTGATGAAGCAATTAAGTAGTAAATAATGAATTAATAATTCGGTAGAGACAAAGAAACTGTATTTTTTGCTAAATTGATCAGACGGTAGCTCATACAGCGGCTCGAGACACGATATTTTACTACACAAAAACAAGGTTGGTCGTGCTCGAGGCGACACAGAAACATGGCGCAGTTGCGTGCGGCGAAGGCGGCGGCGGCGGCGGCGCGCGCTCGGCACGCAGGACCTAATTACCGTGCTGCAGGCAGATAGCCGCTGAGACGCTCCCGCGTACCCCGCTACCCACCATTATATGTCGTTAGGACATTTGCATAAATAACGCGCACATCGTCCGCGGCCCACACCGACCGGCGAACCTATCAATCGCTCCGACTAAAAATAAACGCCGGTGGCGCCACCATCTAGCATCCTCCCCGCTGCTCGTTCTCCTCGCTTCATATTACACATTACGCATACTTGTAATGACACATTCCACTTTCTGTAAATTAGAGATATAAACTCCGCCTATGCTTCGACGAGGTAAATGAAATGATTTAATAGAGATATCCCAGCTTCACGAGCTCCACTGACTAACAGGAAATCGTAAAAATTCGTGAGAAATCTTAGTTCTATTAACGACGTCGAAGCAGCTGTCGGCGTCGCGGCCGCAGGTTGTAAACTTTAAACATTGATTGTATGATACGTACGTACAGAATAGTTTAATACGATGACTGGAATTGTAAGCGAGTGTACAATATAGTCGCGCGCGGACATAATTACCGCGATGATATCAGGGAGCGCGTTCATTAGCATGTTAATTGCGCGATGGGCCTCCATCCGCCATCCCCCCTGTCCCCGCTCTATGCCTTCAACCTATGAAATTTATTTTCTTTGATAGGCCCATTCGATTTTCTTACTTTACTGTATAATCCTCGGGTGGCAATAAAATCACAAACTCACGGTTCGCTATCAGAGGTTCGATACGACAAAACTCTCATGTTAGTTTTGTATGTGACGAGAGCTTTGTATCTTTTAATGTTGTTAAAAGATTAACCGAATAGAAGATTGCGTCATCAATGGAATGCCTGTTTATTAATCACTTTGCTCGCTTGTACGAGTAAACAGCGCTGATATATGACACTTTATACATTCTAACATTACTTAACTGAGACTTGGAACATTTGTAATGAGTGACGCGGGCCACAAGCAGTGTCTATAAATTTAATCTCAAGGAAAATAAAAACATGGAAGCCATTAATTCGCGCGGCTGGGCCAAGTTTAATGTCAAGGTTTTAACTTATCTCGATGTTAGTCAAGTTTTATTTTGTTACTTTGTTGTTATTTTGTAGAATGAAGTAATATCTAAACAAGAAAGAACAAAGTTTAGATATATGTGAAGGAAAATGGACTACTCGAATATTATATACCTACTAGACCTACTTACCCGTGTAATAAATGAGGGTCGATTTAAATACTTAACATTTTTATTTATATCGTCCGACTAAATGTGTTTCTGCAGCGTATGAATAAGATTACTTAATTTTACTATTAAAATTATCTAAATAAATGCTTAAAACTTTATAGACTCTTATTGACACGATAACTGGTGATGACGAAAGTGGTAACACAAATTACATTTATGTCATACTTTGGTTATTACTGTGACTTCAGTGACAGATGATACAAAAGTGGAATATGCATCGCACATGCACAAAACGAACTTGGGAGCAGCGTCAAGGGCGACACCGGACACCTGTGCGCAGGCGTGTGAAAGCGCAGAGGGAGCGGTGCGGGGTTGACGCGGGAGGTGGGGGGGCGGGGCGGAGGCACCGTAGCCGCGGCGGGAGCCGCAACGCATTGCGCTTCTACACAATGGCTTCTCCGATTACGTACATGTCTTCTTGTATCGCGTGTCCAACGGCTGTTTCAGAACTGTACAGCGCTCCTTCGCTTCCCTATTTATTTCTCTTGTAATTTTTACGTACACTACGCCTCATTGAATCAACAGAAGCTACTCTTTGATTTTACAACATCACAATAAAATACCGTCAGTTACTTGCTTCTCGAAAGGTGTTCTTATCAGTGTATGCATAGACGTAGTATTAACATTTTTTGTCGGTTGCGATGCAATACAACTTAAAATGCATACAATTTAAGCTACTGGAATATAGTAATAATATAACTAACATATTTTCATTTAATTAACAATCCCACGCGTCTAGCATGCATTACCTTCAATTAACATCAAAATCTAGTACGAGAATTGGTTTGTTAAATGTCAATTAAATTTGTTTCGAGTAGGTGTGAAGGTGCGACGTGCACAATGGCGGTCGCGTTACGTTGTCTCGTAAATCCCTACGAGGCTATTAAACAATATGGTGAGGGAGGGCGGGCGGTGGCGGCAGTCTCGTAAACACGTCAGCGGGGCGCGCGCCCGCACAGATTGCGGAGCGGCCGATATGGCGGCCCACGCACCCACAGCTCGCGATTACTCACTGACGACCTCCGCCCGTTTGCTAATGCACTCCTGATACTCCAACGTAGCAACAGTTTGATCCATGGTCGAAAAAATTGGTCAGGAAAATGAAGCTCACTTTCCTATGGAGCTCACAGTTGCAACACAACGCTCATGTTTTAACAACGTACGCCGGAAATATTAAGAAAGTTGCATTTATTTCAAGTATTCCGCGCCAATATAATAATTTTCATTGATGCTAACGTTTCGCTGTAAGTTAAAAGGTGTTTCCCATTAATAGGTGTATCAGTTTTACACACGTCTGTAAAATACGCTTAAAAATAGCACACACCCTATCCATTTTTGATACGCGATTTAAACACGCTTATACTCATACCCACTTGAGGTAGAAGGGAATATTTTTTGATT
>DWPT01004486.1:0-13185 GCA_018251895.1 Agathymus mariae mariae | reverse complement strand
ACTGTTGAATGTTTTTCAAACATTACGTAGATGTTAAATACTATTTTTAGTAGAAATACTACGCTTACAAAGTTTGGGGTTAAAACTTTAGGGACGTTGGGCCCAGGTGCGCAATTTATAAGGATTAAGCTAAAAGTTTGGCTGAGGAAAATATAACACAAAAAATATGCTATTTAGTGTGAAAATGTAGCCGAGATATTTTTCTTTTAATCTTAGGATAAGTTATGTTAATTTTTTTACTTATTTAACAACTAACTAGTAACATTATTTCAAAAAGACTGACCGAGAACGATGTTATGCTAACGTAACAATTTAACTACTATACAAATTATATAGTATAATATACATATAGTTTTGTAAAGAAAATAAAATGGATAATAAACACAAATCTTTACACACTCAAACCCTTCCCCCCTCCCCCTCGCATGGGACTCCCTGTATTGCGGGTGACACGAACAACATAGATATATACACAAACGCCCATGACTCGAGAATAGAATTTATCTGCCTATCTAGCGGGGAATTTAACCCGTCGCTTGGCAGGAAGAGACGCTACCCACTTGGCTTGGGCTTTGTCAAATATAAATGAGGTTTTTATCACTTACTATCGATCAAATATATATCGAATAAATAATATATATGTAATAAACAGTATCAAGAATCTCTGAAGTGGCCGTTGGCGGCCCGTAATTCTAGGTGCCACCCAACAACCAAGACGTAAAATTTTAATCAACATTATACATACATTTACCTTATATATAATGCATTTACAACGTAATATATTAGCATATTTCGTCATTGATTACATACAACTTTAAAGAAACCCTTAAAACGATCTCATCTCAATATAGACATTTCATAATGCTGTCTTAAATCTAAAACCGTTTTCTGAAGTTGAAAAAGACTTACTAAAGATACGAAGTAATTTCGTAGTGAGTTAATCCGTTAATAAATCAGAATCCCAGCGAGTTCTCGTCATCCAATTAACTGGGTGTCATAAAAACAATTTTACCATCCGACAGAATGGGGAACCAATAATATCTGTGCAGAGTAATTGTTAATGGTTTGATGCTACAATTATGTCTGTCAGTGTAATATATTACTATATTCACAGTTGTACATCTGTTTAATCTGTGTAACAACATAACATACAGTGTTATGTACTAACTGGTTCAGCAGATGTTGGTTTATTTGTTGGTTTATGAATACAATATTTATTAATACAATATTTATTAATAGATTAAGTTCAGTTTATGAGCCTATACATATTTGCAACAACGAAAATATACATTTATGAATTTAATTAAATAAAGACTCTATTTATGTTTCACTGTTTTTCCCTTAGTCTAATTATTGTGTTACAATTTATTATTAGTTTACCTAGCAATAGGTTGCGGTTTTTACCATTATTTAGAGAATTCACTCTTCATTTTATTTATGCTTTACATGGAAAGATAGCAGAAAACTCTCAACGTTTAAATAAAGCAAAGTTACTTGTAAATTTGTTCAAGATGGCACAGAAAATGGTATAGAAATCCAACAGTGAATCCTATTACTACTAGCCGCTTACTTAGATGGCGATGACATCACATGGTATTTTACTTCACGCTAGAATATAGGTTGTTGCACAAGTACAAGTCCGATCTCATTTTTATTCTCCTACTTTTTACTTAAACCTAAAGCCGCAACCACCCAAGTCTCTCTTTGGACTGAATTCAAAGACGACCAATTCGAGCAATCGTTTGGACTGGGAAGGAATGTAATCTCTTTGTCCGTTTTCTCACGTCTGTGCAATGAGGAATATTTTATGGAACTGCTTAGTTTGATACTGGTGGTGAGTTTCCATTATTATTTATCCCACTGCTATCCCATTTTCCGTGAACACCATCTCGATTACACGACAATTCCTGCCGTATAGGTTAACTGTAGAAAGAATTATTATCCATGGTACGTTGCTACGACATACTAACATACTAACCTTCAACAAGCGGGTTTATCGCTTTCTTTTCGTCCAGCAACGCATCACTGCCACTCTTGTTGATGTTCATGTCTATCGACGACGGTGAACATTTGCACTAAAACCGTTTGCCTGCTTATCACACGAAAAAAAGAAAAAAGAAAAAAATCGTAAGCTTTGTGTGGCCAATTACCCAGGTACCACCTAATCGTGTTGTATATTATTATTCAACCATGATTTGTTTTAATATGTTTCAATTACAGTTGTGGAGAGCTGCTAGTAATAACCATAATTTCTTCTTCCTACTTAGAACGCAACGCATTGGCGATGCCTTCGGTATTGCGAATATTTGCGGTCGGTGCTGATCACCGACCTTGCTGCACTTGCGTGGCTCTTATATTTGATAGGTAAAGGCGTTTATAGTGTGAGTGTTATAGAGATCGGTTAGTTATATTATATTATATATGTATTGACCGATATTGTTGAGGTCTACCCCGCGTAGGGTGCAGAATGAATTTACAGATAAAATTCAGAATATCCATAAAAATTTTAACCAAAGTTGAATTGAGCAAGGGACTTCGAAAAAGCTATCGATAAAGTAATTTAGTTGGGTTGAGCAGGCTTGATATTTCTTTGTTATCTTACCACATAGGTTGTTTATTTATGTATACAACATATTAAAATTAGTTTATATAACATGCTACTAAGAAAATATATGCATATAAAATTAAGTCGTAATCTAATTAATTTTTCGAAAATGATATTAAAGTGTTTAACTTTAAATTTTAATTTTATATTTTCCATTCATTTTCCTGGAGCATCACGTAAGCCTAAGAGTAAATCGTTCATTGGTCTATGAATTAGGTGATTAGTGGTTTGCTTACCAAAGCGGTTGCGTGCACAAACTGTACAGAATCGTTTTAATGTAATAGCCCATGTACATGCTGGATTTTGGATAATTGCCTGAGTTTTCTACTGAAAAATACTCTTCAAGAACAATTGCTAAATAAAGAAGAATATTAAATTGTATTTGTATCTTGCAGTGTTTACACTATGTTCGTCAAGAAACTGTTCTTAATATTATATATTATATACTAGCGATCCCGTCCGACTGCGTTCGGGTTGGACTATTAATTGTATATACATAATTATTGAAAAATTAATATTTTTTGACTTGATTAGACATCATTAGGTTAATGGACAATTTATGTAGTCTATCTGCGCAATCACGTATATTCAGTACGTACCCATTTTCACGACGATCGGTGATGTCGTTCTTGAGTTATAACGTGACATACACGAACAACTCAACAGATTTATAAAGTAGTATAGATACTGTGTTTTTTTTAGTGTTACGAAGCTCCTGGAAAACCTGGCCGAAAAGTAGAGGCCGTCAGTCTTGTCAAGTTTCTGGAAGGGTCGGCTGGAAACAATGTAGGCAATAAAAAAACACAAGTAATGAACACTACCTGGGATAGTTCAAGCCATTCTCACCATTGTGCATTGGGCAAAATTGCGAATATGGCAGGTATGGGCGAAGGCGGCGTGATTACTTGACCCGCTATTGTTATGTCGATTTCCGGGTGTTATTCTTGACTGTTGTGTTTGATACTGTCACTGATCAAAAAGTAGTTAAAGGAACTGAACCATGAGTTTCCCAAGGATCAATATTTGAACCGTTGCTATTTTAATATACACAAACGATCTTTCTTATATTTCTAAGGACATGCAGAGAACTGGGTTTTTTGCTGATTACACATATATCCCAATGTGAAATAAAAGTGAAGTTTTTTTCACCGTCGAAGAAGCCTATCTAAGAAATAGCGATTACTGATCCGTCGAATCAAGACTAGCAAAAGTGTTTTCAAAGGTGGTTAAGACAGTTTAGACACCGTAAGCTGGTGAGGATGGTTCAAGCAAGGATAAAGCCCTTACACACCAAGTACCTAATATCATAGCTTTTTTTTAGAAGTCCCAATAAGCTATTTTAATTCGTAATAGTAGGCACAAGTAAGCGCTGTACAATAAGTTCATTGTAGTAGATTAGGGTGATAAATATGTCGTTGTTGTTGTTGGGGAATTATTGCAATCACATTCTCCGTGACCTCGCACGCTGCTTGTTAATGCGCCGTCAATATGTACAATGTTTATTCTCAGAGAACAGCCCAATTAATATACTTATTATATAAGTAACTTGGCAAACAACGTGAAGCAAATCTCAAGGATTTTAGCTTTTAGGCCAAGTAGCTACTCAATAAGACTTTAACGAAAGTTCGCTGCTCTTCAGTTCTGTTCGATTAAAATGTAGATCCTTGTGGAGGTCCGCAACACTTATCGGGCACTTATTGGGAATTCGTACGTTTAGTGGGAATTTGTTCAGGAGCTGAATAAATGCTGTTCAAATTAGTAGCGTTCGAAGCGTGTTTGAAGTACATTTTTGTATGTTAGCGATTACCGAGTAGTACTAATTTATAGAGTCCGTAGATAATAATATGTAGGGTTGTATTTATATTTTTAGGTATTGTAGATAACGTATTTTTCTTCATAATGAAGGAATTATAGGGTGATTACCACACTGATATACAAATGTCCGTTCCACAAGTTGACACCGGGAACCTTGGGCAGGTTGGATCACTATAATGACAGGATAATCTGGCTAGCTCAACTGACCGAGAAGCTCCATGGATTAAAAACAGTAGATTTTTTATTCATAATAACGTTGAAAGTATTAATACCAAAGCATATATTTTACAAAGTGATTTATTGCGGCGTGATGCAGTTTCACTAGAATCCTTTAATATTGATTCATAAAGTGGAAAGCACATAGTACGGCAGTTTCGATGAAAGGATAATTGATCAGCGATTAATGATGTTGCATGTAATTTGTCGTACTAATGAGCTCGGGGTCATCTTTCACAATGAGTGGGGTTAACTGCATAGTCCATCATGCTAGCCGTGTGCGGGTTGGCAGACGTCACACACCTTTGAGACATTTAGTCGCGCAGGTTTCCTCATGATGTTTTTCTTCATCGAAGCTAATAATTCATCATTAATAAAATTTTAACTGATCGTTTCCTTTACGTGAACGATATATGAGAAAAAATAATATTAGGGGCCTTTGTTGAAGCAATAGAACACAAATGAATAGTTGTTAGAATTCTTGTCTGATTGTCTGTACGTTTGTTCGCGCTAGTCTCGGGAACGGCTGAACCTATTAAGTTACAGTTTTCACTAATGTGTTGCAGTAAGCGTCACTTAATATTTAAAGTTCGTTTTATTTCAATAATTCTATAAATAAAAAAGTTATAAATTAATTTAAAGTAATGTATACTACTTGTTAGCGTAAGGCGAAGTTTTTCCGACGCGAAGCGAGTGAAGTTGATAAGTTTGTTTTACGTACATTAAAAACATCGCGGTGCAAGCAGGATTTGAACCCGCGCGGGAGACTGGCGTTCGAACCACTCACTAATCAATAGCTATAATTTCATAACATGTTTCAGTTCTTGGAACTTCTTTCTTACTTTTAGCAACCATAACTTATTTTCAAATAATTGTTTGAAAGGAAATTAAAATTTAACATACAGTTTTTTTTTCAACCGTTGATACTTTCAGTTGCCAAATGGTTTTTAATTATCGTTTGTCGTGACCTGGTCATCTAAGGGATGTTTCTAATTCCCGTTGTGGCACTTGAAATATTTTATAATATATTAATTATTATACAAACGTAAGTAATTATATACCGTTATTTATGTAACTATACTTACTATTTTCTATGTTATATTATAGGTAGAATACTACTCATCTCGGTAAATGAGTCTATTCACGTTAAATAGGAAATAAAATGTCGTAGTAGAAAATTCATTAATTAATTTAAAACTTTTTTGTGGATTTTTTGTAATTTTTATTATATGTATAGATAAATTAGGTACTCATTCTTCAAAACTCAGGATACCAGCAGTTTATAATTTAATAATAGAATTTAACTCCTGTATCTTGCTAACGGAACAAGGACTAATCTTACCCCTGTGGGGTTTAATGAAAAGTTGCTGATAACAGATATTTTCTCAGTGCTTTGGAATCATTTTTCTCAGTTTTAACGATGCAAAAACTGATGCAAACATATTGTATAATAACCACATGGATATTTTTATGTCAAATGAATATTTTTTACTTCCCTGTGGTGTCTACGGCGCAATTATAATACTGTATGCTTGAAGCCGAGCGTGAACTGGTGCATCGTACTTTCTTTCTTTCTTCTCATTTCTTGTCCAACAACGCACCAGTGATACCTTTAAGACCTTACTATGTCCACGGGTGATGGAGACCACTTACCATTAGGTGACTTGTCTGCTCGTTTGTCGGCTATTAACAAAAAATGTATCAAATAATGTCACAGTATACATCTGTGATAATAAGGATAATAGAATTAAATTATGTTAAACTCCACTAACCATAATCATAATATTTAAATTATCACTGGCTATATTTAAAATCACCGTAATTTTTAACTGTATGAAATGGCACCCCGTGAACGAGATAATTCGATTACAGTATTAATTAATGATTAAACAATGGTAAACCTATAAGACATGTATTAATTATTCGTACTGCGATGAGGTACAATTTAATTTAATTGTTAAATGTTATGCCAGAACCTGTTAATTGCGATCTACTTATGTAAAATTATTTCTGGATAGCAGGTGATTTGACTTTCCATATGTATAAGTTTAATCGGGCAACTTGTTTATTTACTTACTGATAAATATTTACATATAATATGGATATGTAACATGTTTTTTTTGTCCATAACTTATGTTACATACATAGATATGATCAGCTGAGCACAAGTTCTGTTCATTGTTACTTCAATCAATCAGTACGTTATTAGTGCTGAGAGGAGTTTGTATTGTCGTTTGTTCTTCACAATAAAGCACCTTCAAAACTTTAGTAGAATTACTGAATTTGAACATGGGATACTTTTGTACAATTTTGTAAGCGTTCAAGTAAAACTTACCTGACACACGAGTACTTATCAATCATCTAATGCTAAATTTGTAAATATTCACGTCTCGTATTTGACAAACGTTGAGCATTTGCCACGCCTTCCACCAGCAGTATGCACTAATATAATTTAGTATCCTGTCTTGATATCAGAACTGGAATTGGCTGTAAAATGTTGTAACAGTCACTTAGTTTATATACCTGTTTGACTAAGCACCATCTTCGTTTAAAATTCCACCCTCAAGAAACGACATCGCTTCCTTTTAGAGCGGAAAGGCATTAGTGTTGCATATATTCGTGGGCGGCGGTGACCGATGCACCTACCCCGACCGATGTACCCCGTCGGCTCGTTTGAACGTCATCAACAATAATATCCATCGAACTACGCTGTATAGATTAACTACGTTACTTGGTTGTATAGTTATATACTTTGATTACATAGCTATATAGCTTGACTGTATAGCTTGACTGTATAGCTTGACTATATAACTTAACTGTGCAACATGTATAAGCTATATAGTATACTTAAACACATGAATAAAATAAAATTCCAAGGCCAAGTAACGAAAATCGTTGTCAAATCCTTAAATAACAAGCATTACATAATATTTTTGAGAAACAAACATGGTTCGATGAGCATTCTCTTCTACATAACTCATACAATGCTAATCTAAGATATACCTATGTAAAACAATACAAAACGATTTGCTCGCCCGCACTTTTCTAAGGTTATCTAATTATCTAGATTATTTAGACTAGTCTTAGGTTTCTAGACCATGCTCTATAGGATGTTACAAATCACAACTATAAAAATTGATTATCATACGATGTAACAATGAATACCTGGAAGAAGAAAGTATAAATTACATCGTTTCTATAAGGCAATAATTTTTTTTGACAACGGAGTTCTCTTGTTGGATTAGAGATCTTGTCTAATGCAGCAATGAGATGGGAATGCAAATTTTGATAAGCCGCAGTTAATACCCGAAACAATTGTTACACATTTTATCAGGTGTTTAATCAATTTAATACACAACCCATGTACTTAAATCATCTTCGTTGGTAAAATTCGCATCCGTACAGTGAGTACCTTTTGACGTTATCGCATTTAAACGGTCAAATATTTCGTTTGATACTTCATTAGTCACAATTACTATTGTTATTATGTTGAAACCACTAATGTATAATATATGCTAATGCATATTAATGTTCGCTGGTTTGGAATTACTTTGTTTAATAAAGTTCTATGCGGGAGTTAACTGTTTTCATGTCACCGAATTGTGATATCTCCTTTTCCCGATATTTGTCAAATATGTAAACGATCATTCAATATTCCGCTTCCGACTTGAAATAAGTACTGTGAAGTAGTAGTAGCATCTAGTAGTATACTCATAATCTCTATTTGCCGATCGGTGGATGAATTTTTGATTTAATGCTTAAGGTTGTCTGCGTGTCGTCATTTGTCTATTGTAAGTTCTTAACATTATTTTTTGTTCTTATTTTTCTTTTACTAATTATATATTTTTGCCTTAAAATGTATTCTATGTTGTTTATTATATTTATTGAAATCACAGTTATAACTGGATTGACATAATAATTAGTATAAGTGGTTGCGATGTAACCGTTCTTAATAATAAAAAAATGAATGAATGAACTTCAAATTGTGAAGTGTTGGTTATAATTAAGTCCAATATCTGACCTTCCAATTACATGACATTACGGCCTTTTATCTTTGGTTTGGTCTAAAGTCATTTGGAGTCGTAGGTCAAGTAAGAGGTCAAAAGGGGCATGAAACATTTGACACTATATTTAGAAGATCAAAATATAATACTAACTAATACATAATACTTAATAATAAATATATATTTTTTCTTAACTACGGTTGCGGTTGTAACTTTGGGAAGAATTCATAATATATTTTAACGTTGATGTGACTTGATTTATATATTTTATATAACGTTATTCTGTGTCTGATATAATGATTTTTTTTTCACACTCACACGCCCGCACTGGGACTCCCTGTGTTGCGGGTGGCATGAACATACACAAATATGACATCACAAACACCCGTGACCCGAGAACAAATATTTAGCTGTCACATAAATGTCTGCCCCGGACGAGACTCGAACCCGGAACCCCTCGATCGGCAGGCAGGGTCACTGGTCACCAACTGGGCTATGGGGTCGTCAATTTCATCACAATCTGTAGCTATTTATTAATCAAGTGAAGGTATTAAAAAATAGTTGCACTAAATATTTTATTAGCAATATGAATAAATGTTTCAAGTTTCGTACATACGTACTATTTGTCTAAAATATTAATTAATAATTTTAATAAAAGTTTAAGTCTATTCTACTATGTAACAAGACTGTTGCAATTAAATCCTGCATTACGCTACCTGAAATTAAGATGCTCTCTAAAAGCCCATTACTAGTACGAGGTCGGTATATATCCGCGCAGTTACGAAATATGAAGACGGCATACGAAAGCATCTTAAACGAATTAAGTTTAATTATTGCGCACTAAACAACCCACATGTGGAAGTTACTAAAGACGTGCAGGGAAGTCTTAGACCCAGTAAAGCTGAGATCAGTTTATTTAGGATCTGCGAAACTCTGAGCTATAGTAAAGTTGGGTTTAAGTCTTGAGCCGGTTAAAACGTTGACATGATGTAAGTATTACACATCCATCACTATTATTGGCGCACTCCGAAATTCTTATTACGAGGGTATGCAAACATAATATAATCTAAAAGTGGTGATTAACAGATAAACCCTTAACTGTTGTACAAGTATCCCCATAACGTTTTCCTTCCGATGACATCGTGATGTGAAAATATATTTTGACGAATGAGCAGTCTGACCGCATAATATGTAGGCGCCATGGACGTTCCCAACACAACGGCATCACCGAAGGGTTGCCGGCTAAGAAGAAAAAAGGGGATACACTTTCTTCGAATTAGTTTTCACCAAAACTGCGATGCACCAAAATTTTTAACGGTTGATATTAGGGTAGTAATCCAGTCACGCAAGTGAAGAACCTTAGCACCGTATACTAACATCGTCGGGATTAAACTACTGCGGTGAATACTTTGTTGTTTACTGTCGTTATTAATAAGTCAATAGTAATAATCAAATTAGGCTAGATGCAGACTGCACAAGGATTTTCGGCACTTGGCTGAGTGAACATTCCACACTGGAGCGGCGTAGTGGAGTGCGCTGCAGAGTACATATATCACGAGGAGCGAGGTTAGGTTCCGTCGCTACGACATTGAAGAAATTATGAACTGAACACTAAACCCGTGTTATAAACTAGAGGAGGAAAATATCTAGAAGCGCAGCGCTGGGGTACAGCTCTGTGGAACTTTGAAACTTGCAAACTTCGTAAGCATTTAGATCAAATAGCGTTCCGCACCGTTCAGGTGGTTACCTATGCTTTAATGCCAACTAGACTGTTTGGAGTTTTAAAGCACTTTAAAGTAGAAAACATTTATCGACTGCAGGTAGAGGTAGATTTAAATATGAGATTTTGTGATAAAATACCCGTATAGTTTTTTTGCCTGTTTTAAAAGAAACAATTTTCTGTATTTATGTTTATAAGTTTCTACGCTCAGTAGATGATCAGATTTTGATTTTGACAAAGATTTTATCGTATCCCGACAATGTAAAAATTGACCAGTCAATTTCCTCTTTCGATTCGGCGGCATTAGATTTAACGTCTGTGTATTCTGGCCGAGCCACCCTTTTGCTCTTAAGAAACCATGCAGAGCTATAAAGAAGTCACTCGTCATTGGTTTATTTAAGTCACTATACATTGCACTACCCTGTGAAATCCAGACGGTACCCTGGATGGTAGTGGAATTGTTTTAATCATTAATGTTTTAAATCATTAGATCAGTCAGTTACCAAATCCTATAAGTTTATAGTTTGGTTTTCCCAATGACATGTTAAAGTGTCGCCTAAATTTTTTGATATCTTTCAAGCAGTAGAGTCTACAACAGGATGGTCTATTCGTTCGCCAGTTTATCGTTGGTACTCGCGTACGCTTCGCAGGATTTGTTAATATTACGTGTCGCTGGAATGTTAAGTAAATATAAGCGGTCTTTTCTCCTTTTAATATATTACGTAAACGGAATGCGAGATAAATGCGGCCGCACCTGGAACTTACACACATTCAAATACACTTATACGAGGATTATCTCTGAATAAAATGTCTTTTCAAGTAAGGTAAATAAATTTTGAGTGATTATGTAAATTGCTAATCCTAATTTCAATTTCATTAAAAAATCGTTGAGATTCTTGATCTCGTATTTCGACATTTATTATTGTTTCAATGCAATAAACAAATAATATAAATAATAGTACTGCTGTACTTATATGTATGTATGTGCTGTGGGAAAATGCCGTCATGAGGACGCTAACGAGAACTAACATCAACAGTTTATAACAATTAAATAACCTTCAGCACAACTCATACCTTCTCCACAACTATGTTCAGACCTCCCACAGTTTTCGAGGTACAATGCGTAATGGCAAAATGCATAAGTTGTTTAACATCATGTACTTGCGGATATGCACCTTCACTCACGAAATTTTTTTTACCGAAGCAAGTGATAATTACTCTTATGTCAAAATTCAAAATCAAATCATGTAGGTATTCTGTAAATATGTATGCACGGCATTCTTTGCTTCTACTGCTTTCTGCCGAAGAAACGGCAAAAAAAACTACTCAAAACAACTTTTAAACAACACATGGTATTTACAAAAATTTAAACCTGCATGGAACTGGTTTCGACACTATTATTTCCAGGCGTTCTTGTCATAAATATATTCATCTTTGTTATAATCGCTCAAACGATCCAATAGGTAATTCACGTATCAACTTTGCAACCCTATTGAAAAAAACTATGTAATTTTTATTAACTAAGAAAACTTGAGTATCTACCGGTATCTTCGCAATAGGGACCAATGAAATGAAAGATGTGGTTATATGGTTCCCAATCCTTTTGATTGGGAGGATTTGATTTGAAGGGTTTTTAAACTATTATTATTTCAAGGATGGGTTTTTGTTTCAAAACTTGATTGATGGTGTCGATCGAGAGTACGCTAAATATTTGAATAAAGTTAAATGATTATATATTTGCCTATTATGACAAAATACTTGACTCACCGGACTAGAATCAATGTATGTTTTTTCTGATAATCTCTTTAAGTTTCCTTCAAATGAGATATTAATATACTTTATACTCTGATGTTGAATTAATGTTAAGGATTTTTGTCAACGAATTAAGAGACAAATTATTTTCTAACATTCTCACTAGCATAGTATTTCATAAAATTCAAGCAATTATAGCACCACAGCATTTGAAAGCTCACTTTTTCCATTACATTTGACGTACGGAAGCTCGTCATGGAGCTTTTATTACAAAATGTAACAAACGAACTCGAGATAATAGGATCTGTCTGTCACTTGTTTGTTGTTGCTTTAATATTTTTTCGGAGTCTCGCATGTACTGTGAATCTCATCACCCGGAGGCTTGTATTGATTGTAAGTGATCCGTCCAGTTATGCAGTCATGGGTGTGGGCGATGAATTATGGGTGATTGGTAGTGACGAAATTTCTTGAGAGTACTAATAAAAAGAATTGAGGAGAGACTTTGTCTAATTATAAGGAGAATTGTGGAAATACTCTTCTAAGTCACCCATAAGTTTCGTTCACTCCTTCACGTACGTTGAAAAAAGGCTTTTGGAGGACCACTCGGGTGTCTATATAGCCTTCTGTCACCTACAAATGTCACAGAGATTGTAGCATGGAAATTGTTTAACTTTTGTACATAATATAATGTTGCAGTACTCATTCACGTAAACATTTCAAAATTCAATACCAAAAGCATGTCAGTCAACATTTTGAAGGTCAGGAAATAAACGGTTTCAGTACACAGGGGTATTTGTTAAGAGAAAAATATACAATATGAACATGTATGTATACTGTTAATAACTGAATTGTGATTTCCGGTCCACATTAGAACATTAGAAAACTTTGTAACATGCATCGTGCGATGTAACAAATAAAAAGTCTTTTTAATTAGGAGGGCACAATTGTAATTTTTTTTTCTACTATTATTAAATGCATGTTTAAATAATGATAATGATAAGACAAATTGCCCCTGATAAGACGTGAAATACTGTATGTACGTTTCAGGACTTTCGCCTTCCAAAAATAAGTAT
>DWPT01004485.1:0-13186 GCA_018251895.1 Agathymus mariae mariae | reverse complement strand
CGGTCAGAGTGGCGCAAGTTAGGGGAGGCCTATGTCCAGCAGTGGACCTCCAAAGGCTGATGGATGGATGGATGATTTGCAAATATTTCTTGGCTAACGTGCTTCAAGGGGTCTAAGATAATATCATGTAAAATTTAAGTTGTCTTTTAAGCTTTATATTCTATATTACCAATTTGGTAATAATATCAATATAAAATTTTTATGTTATTGCAATGAAGTATATTATTATGTTAAATAAGATTGATATTCCCATACTCCTGCATTGGGGTCCCTAATTACATGGGTGGCCGAAACACACAATTTTATTTTAATAACATTAATCGATACATTTATCGATGTAAAAAGCTTTAATTAGCTTTAAATCCCAACCTCCCTTGCTAGTGCTAGTGACCTAAAATGTGGCTACGGAAAATATGCTAGGTTCGGAGAGTCCCCCCTTTTGTGGCTCACTGGTATTTTTGCCATTCAAATTAACACCGCTGGTACTCGTGTGTTTGATAGGGTTTATTACCTGTCTGGCATGTTTCGGATGTAATGTCGAAGAGTCAGTAATAAGCTGATCTACCGGTTCTGTCTTGGCCTCAGGTAATGATCTAATACTCATCTGTTCATTTGTATACTATCGACAGAAAAAAAGTTTCAATTTGATGTAATATTAGGTTATGTAATAAAGTTTGGAATGTGGGGATACATTTAGCACATTGGGCACATTTTTGTGTTAAAATTATATTTTTTTACTATTTGTATCATCAAAATACAATTACCTCATCAACATTTCCATGACAGTGTATGATTCCATAAAGACCTTTAGTGTCAGCATTCAATATCGCTGCTAGACAGACCACTTGTGTATCTGGTCACGGCCAAATACAATTAACGCATTTCCCGATGACGCCGTCATGTCACTTACTAAACATGTCGTTTGTCTCAACAGGTACCGATGGATTAAGAACGGCAAACCCTTCGAATACACGAGTTACGATAATCGAATCTCACAGCAGCCTGGGCGTGGCACGCTCGTGCTGAGCCAGCCCCGCGACGAGGATCTGGGGCAGTATCAGTGCTTCGCGTACAACGAATGGGGTACTGCCACATCCAACTCCGTATTCGTAAGAAAGGCTGAACTTAACTCTTTCAAGGAGACCGATGGGATGCAACAGGCGATCAGCGCTCAGGAGGGCCAGCCTTTCAAGCTCACCTGTGAGCCGCCCGACGGCCATCCGAGCCCCAACGTATACTGGATGCTGCAGGGCGAGCAAGGACAGCTGAAAACTATAAATAACTCGCGAATGACGCTCGACCCTGAAGGAAACCTTTGGTTTTCGAATGTGACAAAATTTGACGCGAGCGGCGATTTTGCGTACACGTGTGCAGCTAAGTCGGTGTTCAGGAACGAGTACAAGTTGGGCAACAAGGTATACTTGCAAGTTATCCAGACCGGGATATCACCCACGCTGAACAAGCACGAACCCGTCAGGCAATACACAAGCCGAAGGGTCGAGAAAGCGTGGCGCGGGAAGAAGGTCGAACTGTATTGCATTTATGGTGGAACGTGAGTATTGTTCATTTACTTTGTTTTTATTTCCACTCAGATGACCTAAAAATGTATTTAAAAAATTCAAAGATATACTTTATAAGTTCCACCCTCGCGCTACTAGAGTGCCATTCCAACTTATTATTTGCGACAGGAAGTGTTTTTAAAATTCAAAGAGAATTTCCAAGTTGTCAGCGTTGCTTGCACTCGACATGCTTATCGTAGGATCTTGACCCGTCACCGTAGCATGAGGAGCGCTTGCCAAATAGGTCGCCTTTTGGCTCGCTGGCCGCCGTGGACGCTCGCATCACAGACGTTGTTCGGATTGCGGCTATTATTGTTCGATGAATCAATCCCCTTATGCATCGCCACTTCCATTCGCTATCGTTGTGCGTGATGTGTCATGAACAACTTCAGTTCTATAATAGCAGTAATAAATCATGAATCAATGACTACACAAACGTGTTGTTCTAGATAACTTTGTTACCGAGTGGTATTTATTTCGCTCAATAAAGCAAAATTATACAGAATCTAAGTAATGTGTTATTTAAGAGTGATCCATAACTAAACATCTGACGTCATCGGTGTTTCAATATTTTGCGATGCCTGTCCATTTGGAATTTAATTTTGTTTATAATTCGATATGGTTTTGTATATAGACATTTTTTTTTATATGTACGATGCATTCACTAATGCTTTATAAGTATTAAGATCTAGCTTTAATAATAATAAATAATTTGACGTTCACTGAAACTGCCACGATGCACTACAATGACGAGAGCAAGCATCCTCTGACACAACACATCTTATTTCTAAAGATATAAACGCATTGTTTTTGTGTTCTGTATGTCACTTGTGCACTAAAACTTGCAGTAACACTCCAATTATATTATATCCAATTCAAATGGCTTTGTCCTTTTGAACCGTGTCACTAAACCCACAGTGTCGAGGTGCTGGACAGCATCTACATTCACACGTTGATGAACCCTTCGTCGGTGAGCTTCTGCGTACTTATTAAATACATTTTTAACGAAGTCTACCTTTAGGTGCCGAAGTAGATATAATTCTTCGTTTGTTATACACCAAGGTGCATTATAAAGACGAATGAGTCCTAAAATATTCTAACTGAAAGTTACATGGTTAACAAAATAAATTCTGAATTAATTCCGAACACCCTGATCACCTTGAGGCAAACAGGACAGATAACATAATGTGACTTAATTCATCAACTGAAAATAAAACACAGTACAACCGACTAGTTTCATTCATTAACAAATACTAGTGTTTTACATTAAATACATTACTACTAGTACACTTCATTAACATCATTGACCCGTAATAGTAGACTGCGTTGTGTCTGAAGGGTGTGATACGATTTTATAAATATCATTGTTACGTACTTGTGACTGGTTGTGTTGTCATCTTCGATCTATACTCAGGAAGTGAACACTAGATCACGTTCCCAACTCTGTGAGTAATACATGTTAGTTTTAATAGACTTAAAATGTAACACTAAAAATGATAAGATAAATAATTTGTGAATGGAAACCCCCTATGGTACCGTGTTGAAGCACGTCTTGTAGTCTAAGTGTATCCTGAGACCTGCGAGCCGATAAGTGTCGCCATCGCGACCACTCGGTGACGTGTCAGTGTGTGACAGGCCGCTGCCGCAAGTGGTGTGGAAGAAGGACGGTCGGACGATTCTGTCCACGCAGCGGATCACCCAGGACAACTACGGCAAGACGCTCGTGATAAAGAGAGCCGGCTACGAGGATCAGGGCACGTACACTTGCGAGGTCAGCAACGGTGTCGGCACTGCGCAGACCTACTCCATCCAGCTCAACGTCGAAGGTGAGTGTCGCGTCACAGCTTTTCAATGATGTGAATGGTATTAAAAACACCATTATATTGTTGGACGAGGATACTTTTGTGTGTCTTTGGTGATCTGTTCGGGTGCTCAGCATTAGCGTAAGAACGTCTTGTACGTCTGTCCGTGTGGAATTTTTAATTGATTTTAAACTACCTTCCCGATGAGCTAGATACATGAAATTTAGACCATAGCTTAGAAGTCGATAACGATGCATTAAAATGTGGAAAAAATAAGAAGAAAAATTTTATACTCTTTAGTCCGTTATAAAAACATGATACATAAAATAATACACATGGAACCGCATTATATCAGATTTACTATGGTACTTGTTAATATAACTTTAGTATGATTAGTGATATTACTTGCCTTTTAATTTATGGTACAGTGATGTAGACTATCTACAAAATAAATAAAAATCCAGTTTTGTTTTATTTTCTTTTCACGTCGTGTCATTAAATTTTAATGTATTGGAGCTCCGTATCTATCAGGTTGTTTTACAGTACTTAAATTGCTAGTTATTAAGTATTTTTTTGTTAGTTACTCTAATTTTTTGTTAGATGGTATATTCCAGTTTTACTATTGGGGAGTAGGGCGCGGCATATATATATATATATATATATATATATATATGCGTGTGTGTGTGTGTGTGTCCGTATGTTTAACAGGAATTCAGTTAGGTGTTATATATAAAGTAAATTTTATGTTATTGCCTTTTTTTATTGCATACGTTGCAGTTTCGACCGAGACCGAGACCTACGGCGAAGATTAGGTGACGGTGGATGTAACTAAATATTGTTACTAAAATATTTTCCATAGATAAGTTCACCATACGGGTATAAGTTTAATACTGAATAAAACAAGTCTTGGAAAAAGAAAGAATCGCATTTGAGTAACTGCCAATACCGGCTACCGTATTTTGTCCCCGACATATAATAGACCTCCTTACTGGGGCCATGTATTTCGTGATTGTCAAAAGGTTGTCTCTTTTCACATAACAATATGTCGGCGGTGTGTGACTTGCTGACTTACAAAATAAATGTTAACGTTCATTGGATTGGTTGTTTTTGACATGATTAATTGTAAATCATTATTAAGTCATCAGTCGTTATTAAGCCACCGACACCTGTGTGTGACCGTACAGTTGTTTCAAATGAAGCATTGGAGCAGCATGATGTGGTACGCTCCAATCGCCTCATGGGTATACATTTATCGATCGCACTGTGACGTCGATTCCAGTCTAGGTTTGCCAGTTCTGCTCAATATTTAACATTTATTATTCAAATTTCATTGTTACCAAAACCACGAACTTACTTTGTCATAGCGGTTCTTTGAACTTAGCCATAAACATGAATGAAAATGAATACGCGATAGAAAGTTAAAAACTTGGCCCTAATATCTGTTGACGTGGTAGGGCGACATCTCCCCTCGTACTGCGTGAGCTGGTTCACCATGTTATCGGAAACGGGGATTGCGTTCATCCCCATTTATAAAATAATTGGATCAGGTTGACCGACGTGCTCGTGTATTTGTGTTCTGGCCGAGATGAAAATTGTGTTTTTGTTTATATTTAGCCGATATACACCTGTTTAGTTTCTATCTTTGACGCCATTGCGTTACCGCCACATTAATTAAACTAAGCTTCAGTTTTTCGTTTTGAAGAGCACCAGCTACTTGTTTCAACATATAACAACGTGATATCGATGAAACTTATCAAATATCGTGTGTATTGTGTAGCACCAGTAGTATAGTAAGAATGTTCTATCAATAATTCCTGTTATTAAAAAAAAAACTTAACTCTTAACCGTAACTCTGTTATTCTATAAGATGTTGATAACACCGGTATTGTAACAAATAAAAATCTTACAATCCCGTACATGGCCAAAACTTGATACGTCGTCGTAAGACGCGACGCACTTAGCGGCAATCACGACCAGAATGCAACACGACACGCCCCGCCCTACGCCGCGCGGCCCGCACAATGCTGCTGCTAAGTATTGTAATTAGGGTTTTTGTCACATCGTCGTCCTTATACGCTACGAGCCGGTTTCAGACGTCCTAAGCGGTTCGTCTGCAGATTATAGCCCGTCGGCCGTAGTGCTTACACGCTGTATATTGTACGTAGTTCAAAGTTGTGAAACGTTACCTCGGTTACAGATTTGTAGAAAGTGCCACATTTACATTTTTATGTATCCTCTATTAGCTTTAGCGAGATGTGAGTGACTTCATTTAAAATCGATTTACAACAGCAAATACCGAAGGCATAGTTCCAAGTAGACATTTATTTGTAAACATTTGTTTTTGGCAAAATATGAAGTAAACGGTCGTAGATACGAAGATATAATCGGTTGGGTACCTACTTAGCCCGTTGGCTCGTTTACAAATGTTTTCATGGAAGTAAAATGTATGTGGTGCACGGCTAACAGACGTTTAACCACGTCACTTGGTTGGCAGAGGCCTTCCCTTCCGAGCCGAGTAACTGGTTGGACGGTCTAGTTCATACGTCTCATTCGTGTATGACGATCCATGCCGTTCACAACGCAAAGAACCGTGAGGCGACACTTGCTGTTAAGTGTTTCATTTTAATATGACTTTTATTTAAAAATTAATGTTAACACACTGCAGTATTGTTGTTCTCAAGCTATACGCGGGAGAAGCAAGTTGCATATTTTATTGGCAATAACGCTCAAATGTCGATCAATTGTCTTTCCCCTATTAATTTTACTAAGAACAAATGCGTCAATGAACTGCCGTGACGCGCTTCCATCTGTCATTGCTGGTGCTAAGCGGTGCGCCGTATGGCTTCACCCACGTGTGACGGAAACGTAATACTCGAATGGGTCCTTTAGTGAATTACTTGAATTGTGTAGCTTTTGTTGTTTTTGTAGTGTCAAATACGCAATCAATTAATGATAATAATTCGTAAGTAACGTTTTATAGTTTGTAACGGTTACTAAAAACCTTGTTAGACTTAATCGAAACGCGAATGAATATCGATTAAAATTATCGATGCGTTTGTTAATGATGGATTGAAATTATCTTATTGTTATTGTTAATGTTGTCGTTGTACGTAGTAAATGCCATCTTGTTACCACGAAATAAATATCAGCCATTCAAATTCAGCCATGAAACAATCTTACCGAAGACGTAATAATTTATTTTCATTTTATGTTTCGACACAAGGGCCATGTCGGGAGCACAATATTACTTTGGTTACTTGACCGAATTATTTCTCGAGTACACGTATCGTAATATATGTATATAGATTTAGGAATTATAATACGGATACGTGAAAAAACCACTTTATAGTTCTATGATCTTAACACAATTATTTACTAATAGAGAAAAAAGAACATCAACAACATTAGTATAGTTGTAGGATCCCTTAGCCTAAAATAAATCTCATTCTTGTGCCACGGCAGGTACTAGTAGAACAAAACTAAATGCTAACGCCGACAGTGGAGTACTGCGCAGTTACTCGCCGAGCAATAACGGAATACAATCGGAAGAAAGTTATAAAAGTGCAATGAATGATGGCCGGTTGCATCATCGATTTGCATACCGGCTCCACGTTACTCCCGAGAGCATTGCCATTCGTACGCGGTGACATCGACGTACAGAGGGATTACTCGTGATGACATCGCCAGTACCTGTGTAAATGTCGCTTTATGTACATGAATAGGATCACGTCAATATTTATTGTTAATTATTTTGGACCATAAACTAATTAGTGGCACACTGACGGGCACGGCTCTCTCGACTCGGTAGACTTGGGAGAACTCTGACAGCGAGAACCTACCAAATACCCACATCACGACCGCGTCAAAAATCGAGTGGTGACAGTGCGCTTATGTAAATTATCGTTAGTTGATAAAGGCTATGACTGATGATATAATTTTATAATTTGACAGCCAAAATTAATAATAAACCGACGTTTATTAAATAATTGACGTTGTCGATTCCTAACTTATACACAAAGGTAAGTAGTTACTCGGAGCATAAACCATAAAGTTTCATACTTCGGAGGACATGTACTCAGTCAGTCAGTTAAGTTGTACCCTGCTATAAGTTGGTGGACTGCAACCAACACGTTTATGTATCAGCTTGTATTAATTAACTTGTCTAGTCGTATTCGAAGGTCTCATGCTACTTTGTAAAATGTGCCTGAGCTAGAAATATTTCCACTAAATCGACCGAAGTGGCCCAAATTTTATTTTTAATTTTCCTTTTTTAAGTCTATCTAACAAAATTAATTGGGCGATAGATACGCACTCTTCTGTTAAATTTGCTGTGTCTATGGATCGTACAGGGTGTCCCGGAAAAATGCCGCTCATTTGTAATTCAATTGAGTCGAGCCAAGCACGCTGCCCTTATGCGACGGCTTTTCGGACAATGCATGCCGAATACCATCGCTACACATTATGTGCCATATTTATTTCCTACTTCGAAAGTACAGCTTGCGGTTTGCGACTTGGAATAACTCGACTTTATTTATGTATATAATACTTCAGACCGGCAAATTTACGTTTTACATTTTTAAACTTTGAATTTGTGGGAAATTTTATTTAAGTTTTACTATCGAAATGAATTTCCCATGAAAAATCCAATGCTAGTGAATGAAAGTATTCTCACTTCGCTACCCTACTAAAGAATGGCGACCGGCTTTAAAGTTCATGAACCTAGTTTTGGAACAAAGGGTTTCTGTAGCGCGGAGTATTAATCCAATTACTGGTTAGTAAACGTGGTGCTAATTAACTCAGAATCTCAGTGTTCCCTCGGTCTCTGGGCAGAGATAGATAGCAGCGCGGCGCGATGACAGTCGTCTGTGTTGTTTGCATTTCCATACAGGCAACGAGACGAATACGATTTGAATGTATGTTGCTGAAACAATCGTTGGCAACAGGGATCTTCTTTGTTGACATTTCAAAACTGTGGAAAATTTTACAATGCTTTATGTGCACCAGGGAAAATTGCGACTAATGTTCATTCATCTGATTTTATGTGTTCCTTTTAACCCTTCACTTCAGATCATGCATAAAGTAACATGCGCAGTGAATGCGACGATAGACCACAACAGATTTAAGTATATCTGACGTACTTTTGAAAAGAGAACCTTGAAAGTATTTAAAATATTTGTATTTTAAAATTTATTGACAGCAATTTTACGTTACAAGTGGCGAGCGTAATGCACTCTACCAGTTAAGCATTAGGTTAAACATTGAAAATATATGCGGGTTTCATTCTTTTATATATATCGCACAGTAAAAAGGAAGGGAAAGAGGGTAACAGGGGTTAATTTGTGTTTGTGTTTTGATTTAACCCTCTCGTAAACACAGCGACGTATCGTTGGACGAGGTGATTGCGTCGCGCACGCAACAGGCCTCCGTCGACGCAACTCACGCAGATTTGATACGTTCTCCCTGAAAATATGTAATTGGATTGTTACACAGCCATTTTAACGACTTTCCCTTATTGTGACGGTATGTTAACTGTGTAATAATTGAAAATCAATTCGATGAATGCTTACGACCACGTTCGATGTACGTGTATGTTAACGTAGCGAAAATGGTTATTGTTTCTCTAATAATCTTATGTTATAGTAAGTAATCTGATATAATGTATTTATACATACATGTATTTAAAATACATGGACACACATATAAATAACAAATAGTGTCGTTACACTAGCTGGTTGATATTGTATGCTATTTGTAATTTTAATAGCCCCACGTTGGGCGCCAATTTCAAGTAGTGTGTCTAGCAAAACTCCCCGCCAACTACACATTAAATATTAACATACCCGTATAAAGGAACTAGTGAGGATTCTAACAAAGCAACGCTTGCAACTCATTGCTGATGCAAATGTCAACAGTCGAAGAACAACACATACAATCAGGAGGCGAAAATAAGGAGTCGAAGCAGGGATTGACCCTTCGTTATTATTTCCGTCTCCTTGCGTAGGCGGAGTTGCCCGCACTTCGTCATTTATTACATATTTTAAAACGTAGGATATTGCCTATGGACGACGAGAGATTATCCTTTAAGCTATGGTTAAAAAACTTCATTAAGCTCGCCAAAGTCTACAATTTTTTATTTTTTAATAAAAGATAGACTGTTCTAGAGCAATTTTTTTGTTTTATATTGTGGGTTGATATTTTATATAAACATTAGAGTTAACTTAGCCGCTAGGCTCAGGGACGAGATTGTCACGTATTGTTACGTACGTACGGGCCATGGAAATCGTATAGGTACATCGTCTCAGTTGGAGTTATATTTACTCAAAAGAATAAAGCCTAACAGTTGAGAACCACCGCAACCGTATAATATGATGATTTGCATCGTAATGCTGCTCGAGACATTACACGCCAATATTTAAACTATTCAATTTAATTTTGCATTTTGGTTTGAACAGCGGCGCCTTTCTTCACGGAGGAGCCGCAGTTCCAGAACCTGGCGGAGGGCGAGACGGCGGTGATCAATTGTCGCGCGGGCGGCACGCCCGAGCCGCAGATCCAGTGGGTGCACAACGGCCGACCGCTGGAACAGGCCGAGCCCAATCCGCGCCGGCAGGTCACCTCGCACTCCATCATCATCACCGACCTCGTTAAGAAGGACACCGGCAACTACGGCTGCAACGCCACCAACTCCAACGGATACGTCTACAAAGATGTCTACATCAACGTGCAATGTGAGTGGGGTTCATTTTATACGATTGACGAAAATTTCAAATAAAAAAAAAATTATGCGAATATCAAACGAATTTGAATCACTTCTGCGAGTGGCAAACACGGTTCTTCTACTACCGTTTCGCAAGTGTGTTTTGTCTTGGTGGGAAATAACGGTGAAAGAAACTCTCTTGCGCTTCTTTTGAACGATTACTCAAAGACGCCACCCAAAATAAAATCAAACAGGCCACTTAATGGACGTACGGTTCCGCCGTTATATCGCCCATGTACATGTACTCCATAAGCGTCAACGATGCAGAGCCGGTCACGTAACTTTATTTTATTTACCTCGCACGGTCAGTTAGAATGTAGTAGTTCTGACCTCCCTTATATATCCAGCGAGAACGCAACCATTATAAAGCAAGAAAAAATATTATTCTAAATAAATTTCCGCTGTATTGTTGAGTAATATAACGCATTATATTCGTCGGCGTACATTACCATTATTAACTCTAAAATGGTTGGCGCATCTTTAACTAGGAAGTTAAAGTTCCAAACACACACCTATATAGTATCTCCTGGTGTACTACACAAAATAACACTCGTAGTTCGGTGGGTACGACCACGAGCCGTGCGTGTGTCGTAAACGTTTGTTTGGTTACATTAGAGCCCGCCTCTGTTCGTCCATTTTACAAGATAGTTCCGGTGTCAGTTATAATTCGTGGTTCCATTGCAAGACAACCGCCGCCGGACGGCGCGACGGCAACTGACAATTACAATATCACGGCCGGACAGTTCGGTGAACTAAATTGGACCCAGTGGCTGTCCACTTTATGAGGTTTGCTATTGCTACGGATTTTAACTAGCGATGTTGGGACGTTACGGACAGTTGTGATGTATAACTTATTGAATTCAGCCAAAGAAAGAAATGTTTATCGTGTTTTATCAAATTGACTCTCGGTCGGTCTTGGCGCTGTGTTGTCGAGATAGGACGGCCAGTATCGTAACTAGAGAAGCTAATACTAATGTTAATGGACGGCTTCACCTCTATTTTCATATATATTTCTAACAGTATCCCGTTAACACTATAGTATATTCAATTAAAAGATGTCCCTACAACTGATATCAGTTGTACTCACACACTTATTATTACATACATATGTTATTGACTTCCATGGGTTCGATTGTTATCCGTTGATTGCAACGTTGAAACTATGTACCATTTTGCAAAACATTAAAAATACATTTGCCGACAACAGAGGTACGCCTACCTCTGTATTCATTTTTGATTTCATTCATTGAAATCACCATAAAAAGCTGGACAAAAGTTTTTAGCGACACCGAGAGTTCGAAAACGTGTTTACTGACAACTGATCAAAATTGTTACTTCACATAACACAAGCTATTGTACAAACACATGCAACATACCGAGAACAACGCAACGAACTGTCAGTTGGACAGGCTTCTTATATGATGTATATATGTTACAACGACATTAGCTTGCAGTGTTTCGGGACTGTGATTTGACTTGTGATTGATTTTAAGTATTGCGTAACGGACCCATACAACTCAATAGATTATCCACGTGTTGGATACTATGACACTCGAATGGGAAAAACCCACACGCCCCCAGTCCTCGGGAATGGGTTGGATAAGTAATTTAATTAAAATACAACACGCACACTTTGCCCACGTTACTGGGAGTGGAAATTTATTAACGGTAGCATCTATATTTAATGTTGACTGGGGATTGAAATCCAACGGAAAATGAAGGTCAATTAGTAAAATGTCAATTAAATTAGTCAATTAGTAAACCTACGGCAAAAGTTGCAGCGGGAAATCAAAAGAATACTACTGCATAAATAAAATCAAATATCGCTGTAATCATCAGTGAACTGTACGAATATGTGTCGAATGTGTACGCGACACGCGGCATCGGGATGTAGATGGCGGCATCGAACCTGGAGCCCCACCCGACCACTGAATAGGGGCGTCGTTCTATTTAAGCTCGACCAAAGTTACCTATGTACGTTGTTAGTTATGTACCACCCTCTTGAGTCCACGGCGAAGTGTTTAACGTGTTTTGAATTCAGCGTCGGAAACACGCAGAGGATAGTGATCGTTCACCTCCTTGTGGCCTGTCTGTACTTTTATCCACTGTGGACATAAAAAAGCACCTTGAAAAATATTTAATTAATAACTCTAATATAAGTAGTTCACTTCACGTCTATTAACTAATATCAAAAATGTTTTTTATCACTAAAAGTCCCATTGGTGCATTTTTCTCTTTGAAAAATTGTAACCCGATTTCACGCTTTTCACAATGGCAACGCTGCGCGAAGTGTTAAAACCAATTTTTGACATAACCGATTGCTTCACACACAAAAGTGTTTTGTAAGTTTTACGGTTAGTATCAATATACGCTTCTCATATTGTTCGGATGTTCGTGCGACGACTGATGAGATTTTTTGCTTCTCCATTGTGCACATTTGAAAACTAATTCGCCCCAAAAAAACCTCAGCACAGCAGCTGAGAGCTTTGTCCGCGTGTGTATATGACGTAACAATGGTTACCAGGTATGATTTATCTGTGTTCGGGCCGATAAAAGCGCAGGAATGGTTACTTGCGTTTTAGGGCTCCGATTTTTACTCTGATAGAAATAGTTCAGTCACCCCGCCCGTATCGATCGAAATGAAGGTAAACTGGCGGGCTTTATACTTTATCTCAAACGATGGAAAAATAATTTAGCCTGCGGATTATATTGAAGTACGGTGGGCACTATAAAGTATAGTACTATGATAAATTATTTTTTTTATCGTATTATATACCTTCAAATAAGAACGATAAAATTGATATAGAAAACGTTTTTTGTATCTATGTGTCAAATTAAATTTATCTGTGCTTAACCTACTATTCCTACTTTGTGACATAAGTGGACTAAAAAGTTCCCTATGAGCTTCTTTAATATTAATAGTATACTATTAATTTGCCTCTCCAAACTAAGTTTTTTTTTTTTTTTAGTCCGATAATTTTTTTTAGCTAAATTTCACCCAATTTTTTTTTTCCAAATAAAAATTAAGAACACAATTTAAAAAATAATTTATTTCATAATTATTTTTT
>DWPT01004484.1:0-13187 GCA_018251895.1 Agathymus mariae mariae | reverse complement strand
AACAATAAAAAATAACACAAGAGAATTTGATCTACTGAGCCGCATCCGTATTTCAACATTGACTAACAATTAATTAGTTTAAGATTTTTATTTACATAATTGATCCATCACTATAACAGGATTGTAAAGTTTATTTTACAATGACAGAGGGAGACAAATATATATGGCATTATAAAATATTGACTTGGGAATTGAACAGCTCAGACCAGGGATTCCCAAAGTAATCGATTTTCACTTCTGGGGGTCGATATCAGTTTCCTGGGGGTCGACATAAACTGAAACTGATTTTGGGTATCGACGAGGTACAAAATTCGATCCCTAATGTGGCGTATTTTTTTTTCGTTTGCAAGTAAATGGACGGTGGTAGATTTTTAAAGCAATCCAATTATGGGGAAAAGGGGTCTCTTGTCCAAATTGTTTGGAGATCTTTAGCTTAAACGATTGTACTCAGAGCGTCACATGAAGACTGTAGTTAGGACCAACTTATAAGTAAAAGTCTACTCACCGAGCTGCTGTTTCAACGTAATGGCGTTCTGGGCCTGCTGCTTGTCCCATTGAAGTCGTGCTGGCTCGCTCTTGAAGGTGGTAGGTCTCGACTGGAACAGCTTGATCCCCACGTACTGACCCTCAGGCAGGTATGCTATGAGGATGTTCTCCTTGTCATCTGCTGCTAGGAACAATCGGAGTTTCACCGTCATTAGAACCCATATTACCCACTGCTGGGGTCGAGTCTACTTCACAATTAGAGAGACTGAGGCCATAGTCTGTCACGCTGGTCAAGTAAGACTTGGCTAAATTTACACACCTTTGAGGATAATAGAGAACTGTCAGGGGTGCCCCCCGCTTTCCTTGTGATTTTCCTTCACCGAAGCGAGTTATAATTATTCGTAAATACGCGCATAACTTGGCAAATTACAGGTGCCTGCAGCGACTCGAGTCGAGACTAGCGTTTGAACCATTAGGCCGTCACAGCGCTATAGAATTATTGTCAGTGTAAATATTCAATGAGACGTACGAAATATTGTTGAAACATAGTGTATTTGTTAGTGCCCTTGCTGGTTATGGGCCCAGCGTGCTTCCACTGCGCACAGTATATAATGGATTTAGCTCTAATATGTGTATGAATAACAAATTATTATAAATATTTTACAAGTTTGTCTCAAAACGTTGGAACGGAAAACAATTTCTAGTTATACAGAGAGAAAATAAAATTGGCATGAAGAGGAAATACGAAAGGAAAGCAAAAATAAATTAAGAATTTAAGAAAAAAATAAATATGAAAAGACTAAAGTTACTATAATGTTTTTTTTTTTTTTTTTTTTTTATTTTATTTAAACCAAATTTCTTAATTCCTTTTTTTTTTTTCCCTCAGATTTTTTTTTTTTTTTTTTTTTTTTTTTTTTTTTTTTTTTTTTTTTTTTTTTTTTTTTTTTTTTTTTTTAATATGAAATAGTCAAAAAACGAGGAGACGCGCCACCTGGTGGCAAGTGTTCACTGTGGCCTACAGACCAGTAAACACTAAAGGTAACACTGATGCGTTGTCGGCCAGGAAATGAGAAGAAAGAAAGAAAGGAAGTTCTGGCTCTAGCCCCCAGGCGGAACACGTCGGCAGGAAAATGGTAACTAGCCAGACAGGCTTCACGGAAAGATAATAATAGCAGTATTAAATAATACTGATAATATAATATTTACGTGAAGCCCTACCACCAAGCAGGCTGACTTCTGTCGCCTCTTACGACACCCTGTTCTGACAGCATGGGACTGGGGGGAGTATTCTAGGCCGACCCAATACGGCCAAAATGCATTTTTAGTCCAAAAACGACAGCCACCTAACGTTGAGTCATCACTGCCGCCGGATCACGTCCTACATACTAAAGACAGTCGGCGGCGTGTTGTCCGAAGCGAAGGACTAACTTGATCGGCGAGTCCAAAAACCTTTTAATGGTTGATATTGGAAGGAGAATTGAAGGTACCCAGACGGGTATAAAAAACTGTGTGGAGGTAAAATTCAGCGCGCAAAGATGTCTTCAAATATTGTGTGTCGCGGTATAATCTCTAAGAAAGCGAACCTAGACATTGACATCATTATGACAGGCATTAGTATCTGTCAAATGTCAACTCTGTCAATGTCAAATGTCAAGAGTTATCCCGCCATGATTAGGATCTGTGTAATTGAGTCGAAATACACCGGTATAAAACCCAATCACCACGCACGAGTGCCTTTGAGATCAAACTAGGCGGTACAGAGCCCAACGACCTCCAACAGGAGGAACTGTTCGCCAAAGAATCGTCCACCGTCCAGCTGGGTGCACCGCGAGCAGGCGAGTTTGTCTTAAAGTCAATGATGGGTGGAACCCGTTGCATCTCAATCGATGTTATATTATACTAGTAATAATAAGCAAATTCTGTTAAGTGTTTGCTTAAGATTATTTACCTACACCCCTACAGGATACTCGTATGAATATTATTACTATTTGTCCATCTTTATCCAACCTAAGGCTGTCTGAATGAGATAGGACGTAATTAAAAGTCATTATGCGTATATTATACTTTTGCTCATTCGTTGTGGTGAAGAATAAAATTGCATTATATCTTTTATTTATCCTTGGACAGATACACTTAAAATCATCTACGCTCCCGTAGCCCAGGTGATAGTGACCCTGCCTGCCGAGCGTCTTGCGTTCCATCCCCGGCCGGCGCAGACATTTATGGGCCTAACAAATGTTTGTTCTCTGGTCGAGGGTGGTTGTGATGTGATATTTGTGTACGTGGATGCCGCATAGGACACAGGGAGTCCCCGTTTGGTGGGTGTGAGTATGTCAGCGTTTATTTATTTATCGTTCCAATTCAAAAGTTCGCTTTGGACTCTCATCACGGAGTCGAAAAAGATCTGTCAGCAGACCATACATTCGTCACGAATTGGTGCACTTGACTTCGTACAGCTTAAAAAACTTTATAGTAAGTACCCTCACTTTGCTCGTGATCAAAGTCAACGATCATATATTTCATGTACATCACCGACAATTTCATCGGTGCGTGCAGTATTCTATTAGAACCTGCTTTCAAACCACTATAGCCCATAATTGGTTTAAATAATTATACCTGTTAATATACCATTCATATTAATTAGAATTGCTTTTCATATCTACACTAATATTATAAAGAGAGAGTGAGAGTTTTATAAGTTTCCTTATATGTCGAGGATAATCTCCGGAGCCACGGTATCTGTCTGAAAAATTATTTATCATAAAAAAAAAATTGCAATAATTTACTAAAAAAATGCATGATTTGTATATTTTTATTATATAGTTTTGGAGTTTATTATTCTTTGTTAAAGTTACGAAAATGTGAACCCATTGCGAACGATAGACAATAATATTGCGAACAGAAAAAGTTACACCGTGTGTTAGACCAAAACTTTCGAGTTGTAAGATTGTTTTTGAACACACGTAGTGAATATCTCTACAAAAAAGAAATGGCTGCCACATAGCACGGTAGTGAATTGGACCCAAGTGTGAAGTGTATTTCAGTATGAAAATAGTTGTTATATATGTACCTAGAAAATCGCTGTTCCCCGACCGGACACATTCTAGGAATATGTATCCCTTGTGCAAACTTTGCACACATATTTTCCTATCCTGGAATTTTATTGTATAAAAAAACAGTACACTTGTTACCCCTTTTTAACAAATTAAAATAAAAAAGAACGTATACGTTTTTATTTAGGTTTTTTTTAATCTCCAAAATGTACACTCAACATCCAAATCCAAAATTAAATCACACTAACAAATTACAAATTTTTTTTTTATTTGTAACATTTTTACCAATCACTAATATTGTATTCAAATCTTCATAAAATCATATTATTATTTAAATTCCAACATAACGAAGTCACGTACCACCACCTGATACCATCACTGAATAATAATTGAAAACAGTAAAACCGCATTTTCTTTTTCCCTTATGTTAAGAGCAAACTGACTAAACCTGATGGTCGGTGACCGCCGTCCACGGGTCTATTCATCAATGACACGTGTTGCTAGCGTAAATAAAATGACGAAATAAGGTTTTCAACTACTTCATGTGCTGTTAATAAATTTATTAAACAATAATATATTTTCATTGGGATACGTCAATAGTATTCTGTTTGCAACATCCTCATTGAAATCGTCGTTAAAATTACCAAATCGTTTTATATGTTCAGAATATTTTACATTGAATCCCATATCACCGAATTCAGTAGACATTGCTGTATACTTAAATGTGGCTTTAACAACATTAGTTTTGAAGAGATCGAAAAAATCTTCGCCTTTGGGTATAACATGATTTAATACATCAACGTTATCATTAATATCGATAGTATTGTCATTGAGTTCTTTAATTATTTCACCGCTGTTCGAATTGATCATACCCAAATTACAATTCTCAAAGCTTTTAAAATCAAGATCTTTGTATGTTTTATTTAAACCAACTACAGAAGTGATTGAATCAGATGTACTTTTATCGGGAGTTAATTCGACTGAATCCATAGATGCCTGTGACATGCCTTTTATAAATGAATCATTTTCATTTAATACGTTAATAGAAGTAAATATAACACCATGTAGAGCTAATGTATGGTTTACTTCATTAACTTGTTCCAAATTGTTTTCTAAATGTGTGTTATCATAATCAGTGTTATCTACAGCATATAAAGGATTCAACACATTCATAATATTTCCACTATCATTATCATTCACATCTAAATCATATGAAACATTGAAGTCACTTCTATCATTTTTATTAATCAAACTTTTATTTACTTTATTATTACAGAAATTTGAAGCATCAAGTTCATTTGTTACATCGTTAAACTGACCTCTATAATTTACAGCGGGTACAATATTTCTATTATAACCATAATTATTTAGTGTTAATAAATTTACATTAGTTTCTTTGTCATTATTGTCAACGTCAACATTCAAATCGATATTTACTTTACCTAAATCAATGTTATTAAACGAATCCACAGACATATGGGATTCTATATTTTCGTATCTATTATTTGAATTTGAATCACATGACGTATTAATATATTCATTTGTCTTAGATGAATTATATTCAACACTTTCCAATGTAGTTTTAACAGGCGGTATAAATTTCCTAGATTTTGCTACTGATTTTGTCCTACAAGCATCTTTCGTTGCGTTTATTATTATCTTCGAACACTCGATAAACTCTGGTGCAATTTTTTTATCAATCATTCGATTAATTTGTGCAAAACTTCCAAATGTTCTATGTAGGTTATTAATATCACAATGGGATTCCGTATCTGAAAGATTTATGTGGCATAAATTATATTTCGTTATTTAGATTTTATTTCAATACATGTCTGAAGTTTATTTATGACGTCGTCAGAATATAAGTTTTAAGTGAAAAGTATGCCTTCACCGAAACCATTGTTAGCATTACCATTATTTTGTATCTTTACTCCTCATTCTCATATAAATGAGTATAGCATAAGAGAGTTAATTGGGTTTGAAATAAATGGGAATTGCAATTCCATGGTATATACAGTTGAACCAAAAGAAAACTAGGCTCAAAGATGAATCGGAAACCAACTTAACATTCAATACGAGCATCATTAACATAAATTTCACTATTAATAGTATTTTACTACAATCAGTGGAAGATACATATTCATCAAACTCACCTGAAGTAAATGGCTCCTTCAAATCCTCGAGTTCAGACTGAAATAAAAACCAAACATACATCAATGTATTATCATACACACACGCCACTTGATTTCCTCATTCAAGGTAATTCTACCAATCCATTCTGATATAACAAAAAAAATTATAAAAGTTAATCAAGAAACGCGACCGAACAATTATTCACGCATATACCTAAGCCTGGATTAAAACCTTGTAAACTTCAAAGGCAAGCTTAAGGACAAGCGAAGGCCACTAATTCTGGATAAAAATTAGGACAGAGGCAAACGTGGATGCAAACGAGACTACGTGAAAAGCCTGAGGCATCCTAGACGGCTAAACGTCACATAAATGGTCGGTCCACATAAATAATTTGTCGATGGAAGATGAGGCAGATTACCAGTGACAATATACAACTGGACATCGTGTCTTGGATATTGTAATAACTTATCCTGCTCGCGTCCATACACTATCAACTAGGTATCTCGTTGGCTAGCAGTCATTAATCTGACCCCCACCTGATGGTAAGTGGTGATGAAGTCTAAGATGTTGGCCGCACTAACTTATAACAGCCTATACACTCTCCTCTTGAAGACTCCCACATCGTGAGTAGCCGGGAACACTGACGCGGTCAAGTTATTCCAGTCTAGCTATAACTTCTAACTGACAACGCTCAAATTAACTATTTGCACACTCAGAATGTGGTAGAGAAAGTTCTAGGCGTAAATCATAAGAAGACAATGTACTAACTTGTGTCACAGTATTCAACTGCTTTCCACTCTTTTCAGTCTTGTCGATTTTGTTATTAGCTTCAGATTTCTCAGCCTTGTCTTCTTTGTCCACGGGCGGGGAAGCCCCGCGTCGCTTCTTTGGCGCCGGCGATGGCAGTGTTGTGTTCTCTTCAGTTTGTTCGTCTATATATCTGTCGTCAATGTAATTTTAATTATGTGGAATTAAAACATTGTATTATGTGATATAAAAAAAACAAACGTTTACGCACTCACACCCCCGCACTAGGATTCCATGTGTTGCGGGTGGCATGGACGTATACAAATATGACATTACAAACACCCATGACCAGAGAACAAACATTCATCTGTCACATAAATGCCTGCCCCGGCCGGGAATCGACCCCGGGACCTCCCGCTCGGCAGGCAAGGTCATTACCAACTGAGCTATGTGGTCGTCGGGATGTTACAAAATGCATGGAAGGTGACTAGGTCTATGTACACTATGCTAAAATATAGTCAAATTTACGTAAAACAAGTTTTAACAATGTATTTAATTTAAAATTGCTAGGTTTGATGGTCCAAAACAAGAAATTATAATTTTTATTTTATACACGATTTCCATTTTCTCGGTAATTCTTCCCTCCATGGCCCTTTCTCTTTCCTACATGATCACTGTTTACCTATTGTGATTCTCAATTGTATTTTTGGTACATTGGGTAATATTTGACATATTTCTGTGGAGGTAATTATCACTTACAAAACAAACTACAATGGTAGCAACTTAGTGCGAATACCTCACTGTAGTGACAGCTGACGGTTGCCTGTTGACATTTTTCAAATAAGTGAGACGCCATATTGAAAGTCGCTAAAATAAATGTCTGAGGTTTATTTTATGTACTAGAGTCTATGTATAGGGGTTAAACAATTAATATGTAATTTTCTCTTCTTGATATTTGTCGATTTTTTGAGATAATGTAAAATCAAATAATGTAAAAATTCAAAAAATCACTCTTTAGAATCCGTTGCGTTACAGCTGACATGGACTCAAACAAATGAGTCCTTACATACACACTAAGACCCAAGAATAATTTTCGATACAATAAAATATCTGCGCACTAAATACTATCCAGGACTGGACACCTCGCGTCGTTCACGTCGACTTTGCTACAGAATCATTTTTAGTATGAGAAGCGCAGAACTGAATCTTCCATGGCTTTCGACCAGACCACACTGACCACACTGTGCTCTCCAAGACTCCTGGCACACGCGAGCAGTATTTCAACGCCATCGAACCACAAATATATCTGTACGTCACAATCGCAAGCTCAGCTCGTGCCTCCGAAACTACGCTTCGGCAAATGACGCCTTATCTATGGATCGTGTATACAAGTGATCTTAAACTTAACAGACCACTGCAGTAAGGTAATCCAATCACGAGATATTGTGTGTCATCTATGATGTCATGAATAATGATAATGAAGAGAAATATAATGTATATGAATATACATAGATAAGATAATTCAAAATCATTTTCCCCTCTGTCAACAGTTTCTTTTTTAAAAACAAAGCTTTATAATGGTTACAGTCGAATTTCGACCACCAGGCGAATACTAATCACAATATAATGACCTGTATTTTATTAAATAATAATAATATATCTTCAGGTGTAAGAAGTGCATTTGGCGTTTTTGTGTGTACAAAATATATATTCTCATAAAGACCAAAGTCACTTACATGAAAACTTTTTATGACATGATGTAAATTTATTACAATCGTTCGAACCTAAAAAAACGAATTACAGATTAAACTGAAAATTTTCAAACATAATTTGTTGTTAAGATGCGCTCCTTGAGAAATTATTACAAAAAGTTTTATTATGGAACCTTTGATGTATTCTCTTACCTCTTAGGCCGTATTTTTCTGCCGCTACGACTGACAATTTCCTCGTCTTTCTTTTCTTCTTCCTTATTCTCATCTGCCTCTTCCTTCTTCTTGCCTCTGGGTGTCTTCGGCTCCCTCATCGCCTTGGGAGTTACTGGTTGCTTTGCAGTCGATTTTCGTCCTTTCTGCAACGGATTAACGTTGATTTTAGTTGAAATTAAATGTAATTAAATTTTATACGTAGTTGGTTATTACAAACACATTTCCACAGTCGAAATACACCATCGCTTCAACAAATCCCTACCGTGATTGGTTCCGGAAGAAGAAGCGGCAAGAGACTCCCGAGTAGTTTTTTTTCCTACTCACACATACAGAACGCACTTATGGCTATGTATTAAACTCACGTCCACTAATAAATTAACACTTATGTGACCTCAATCACAAAATTATTATTATTAGCTGTTAATGACACAATTAAACATAATAATAACCAGTGTTGGCCAATGATCGGAATACGACCATGATTCATTCAATAACGTTGTTTAAACAAAAGTAATTACTGATAACACACAAGCTCAATGGGAACCCGTCAAAACAAAAACATTTCACAAACGTGAGGGGGGGGGGGTTAAACAATTTTTCTTCATTCAGATCAACACAGATTTACGAGACAGTCGTATGTACGGTTGCAAAACGGAACGCTTCAGATGACCTGTGTAATGTCAGCACCGTCGGTATGACCCTTCACTCGGCAACTCGTGCTACAACGGAGCCTAGCTAAGTGATGGGCGCTATGGCAACCCTCACCTGTATATCCACCGTGCTGGAGACCAGCGCCTCTGCTAGAAACTATTGCATGTTTGGTTTGTAATTACTGTGGAATTACCAACTACCCACACGCGAATGTCTGACCACGACACGAGCAAGGCCGTTCACATAGTTATTCCTAAAACGTAGATGGCAGTGACACTTGCTACCAAGGAAATAGTTGTCATATCATTAGTTCGCGAAGACATCCATCGCCTATACCTCCATTATGTTGATTCCATCATTGTTCATTGAAAAGAAGTTGTCTGTCATCATTTTGAAATATGAAAATATAAATTGATACCCAATAAATATATGTTTTATGTTGAAAACATGCTCACACACAAACACCCCTGCACTAGGATTCCCTATGCTGCTGATGACATAGATATGCACACAACTAAGCCTCGGAGAAAAAACATTCATCAATGATAGTAATTAATAATTCAGCTGGTAATTTTGTTCCAGTACTTTTCGGTTGACAGGACCACTGGTAAGCCTGAGTATGACCAGTTAGTTGTTGCAATGTGACGGTGAAGAAAAACAACTCGAGGAAACCTGCCCATATAAAAGTTCTCCATAATTTAATCGAGGGAAAGTGCAGTCTGCTAATCGGATCAATATATTGGGCTACGATCTTTATACCCATCATGGTGTGATTCTAAACCCGAGCCCAGCATTGGAAAACCCCTGACAAGCAGTGGGATAGATATGGCTTGTGACGAGATGATTATTACCTTTCCCTCATCGATAACCAGAGCACCAGCATCATCCGAATCTTCTACCATCGGTTCATTCTGTGATGTTGTGTTGACTGCTGACTACGAAACAGATAAGAAAATAGATCGATATGAGCTTGGGTGGTTCCATTTGCTGTATGCGAGGATCCCGTAGCACAGTTGATGTTCTTGCCTACGGAGCAGGAGGTCCCGCATTAAACTCTTAGGCGGGGAAGACGGTAGACATAAATGTTTGCTCACTGATCATGGGTGTTTGTGATTACGTATTAATGTACGTCCATGGCACTCGAAACACAAGGAATCATAGTGCGGGGGTGTGGGTGTGTCAACGTAGATTTATTTTGAAAACCTGCAAACGAACCGACGAACTGCGTGATTGTACGTGGGCATGACTGCCCATGTCTGCGACACCAAGACTGTTACCGACTCCGACCAGGTAGGTAAAATCTCACTCGTAACCTATTGTTTTGAACTTATAAACGCAAATTTCAAGTAACACATGTCAAACGGAAGTAGTTCGATTAAGTGTCCGCTAGGGGCGCTGCTCGTATATTCAAAATACGGTAGACCGAACAAGTAAAACGAGGATAAAGAGGTAAATACCATACATAGGATATACTGTGTACCGATACGCAATTCACTAAACACACACAAAGTGTTTTTGGTGTATTTTAGAGAAACGTCGTGAAAATACATGCGTTTTGATGCCGTCATAATTTATCAACCTTGCAATATTCACACACCAATCAAACTAAGCATCAACCATAAATGTGTGAGCGTGCGTGTTCCTGTGTACATTTGTACGCGCTCGTACCATTTGACTGAGAAAGGTATAAATTCACCTCGTCGGCGACGGTGGTATCCTCTGCAGCGGTCGTATCGGCGACGGAGTCGTCGACCGTGTCGTTGATAGCGGACTCGTTGGCTGTGTCGTTCGCTGTCTCGTCCGGTACCTGTTGGTAATTGTCACCTTAAGTCTTATATTAATACGGCTACTGCGCAGAAGTCAACATTTTATTTACTTACCACAATTTAGGACTTAATAGAATGTCCATATTAACTTTTAATTACTACACAATGAGAACATATCCATTTCCCAAGATGAATATATCCTAGATATTAACGATTAATATGCCAAGTATCAACCAAATATGTTCAGTGGTATCAGTGTGTGTGGTCACACAGAGGCAAATACACAAGATTTCCAAAAAAAAACTATGCTTAGACCTCGATATTGATAACTAAGCCTGCCTACATTGAAATAAAAAAAATATTGTATTGATTCAGCCCCAGTACAATTATATTAGTAGCATAAACAATTTTGTAATAGATTAAATTTTTTTTTTAAATTGCAAGTGTTACAATTACAAATTAACTAACACTAGAACATTGTAAAACAAATCGCAAATCTCTCTTGCGTTCTCCATTTCCTCAAAAATGTATATATTCTACCGCTCAATCATTAGAGAATGGGTCATTCATGACTGTGTACAGTACAAATTTTATACTTGTCCATATTAATGGTATTTACAAATACATAAGAAATAGATTTACTGGCAAATATCCCTGATAACTATACTTATACTTGATTAAATTGTTAAGGGAAAAAAAATTTATTTAATGTTCAATATAGGCAGACTGTTATCGTAATTATTGTCTTTCTGTACATTTAAATCATTAAAACCTATAAATAAATGTATGTAAATGTTTACACACTTGCACCCCACACTAGGGTTTCCTGGGTTGCAGGTGGCATGGACGTTTACAAATATGACATTATAATTAAAACAGACATTTATCTTTCACATAAACATCTGCTCCGGCCGGGAATTGAACCCGGGACCCCTCGCTTTTTGAAGGTTCTTGGCATATGTCTATCTATTATATCTAGAATATTTTCCAATCTGCATAGCAAAGGCAGGTTACTGGTATTATATAATAAAGGTGATGTATATAATTTTACAATGCGTTTATCCTCAACATTATTCCCTGAACTATTTATTTCAACTATGATCTTGTTTATGTTTAGTAGATTTAATAATTGTATTACCTCCATAGCAACACCGATGACCTGCTCCAATGGCACATTGTTAGCAAAGTCATGTTCTATTTGCTTCACACCATCATTGAAATCTCGACGCTTCACTGCTTTGCTGAGGAACTTATCCTTGTTTTCTGCATAGTCAAATATCATGTTCGGTGGTAAATTGGCTCTGAAATGATGAATATTAAAGAAGTATCAACATGGTTAAATCTCAATCACACGATGAACACCAAGAAAGTCAGATGAGACAAGAAAAAGGATAAATGGATCATAATTAAATTGATAATCAAATACTGCAAAATGTAGAACAATAATACTGATAAAGCATTGTGCTAGAGGCAGAAATAAATGTTACATCCTGGCCAGTACAAAACAACTGGCCACAATATTGTGTTACAGGAATTTCGTAATACATTAAGTGTACATAGCAACTAATATTAGTATAATGATAAGAAGAGTACATACGTTTCACCTGTTCCATAAAAATACACAAAGTACTTTTTTCCATTCGGTCTCTGTACCTGAAATTAAGATGGTTATAAACATTTTCCATCTTATAACAAACATGATGCTTAGTTATGTCAAATGGTGATCAGACTTATACTGATCAATTATAAGTAATAATGCAATTAATGCATATTAATTTGTCTTAAAATTAAAGTTGAAATTCCTAAAACATTCTCTTACTGCTACTCAAACGCTCCGTGACTATGCTCCAATACAACCTTCAATCCCTTCACCTCTGGCATGCTGGGAAGTCAACCAACCCTAATCTTCCGTAATGCTTCTAAGATGTATTATACCTAATATATTTTTTTTGTATCTAGGCATACATGTCAATCATAATGGCTACCGTTACTAACATTAATGAATTATTTATCTCAGCACAAATGTCACAAGCTCAAGTTTATCAAAACTACTTAATGTTAGTAAATAATTAACTGATCAAATCTATGAATGCAATTAACAATTCTTCAAGTTTGAAGATTAGTGAACTGATTATAGATTTCTTCCACACTTTAAACTTCATTTCCTATTTCCTACAGTGACCACAATAAAATTAACATGAATCCAATTGAAAGTCACTTAAAGCAAATTGTTTCAAAGTTAATTCTCACTATCTTGTAAGTTCATTTATCTTTTTAGATAATAGCATCTTACAGCGTATGCATAATTTTACACTATAATGATGACATGAATAACGAGATGTGATGTTCACGAAAACAAAAAAAAGGTTTCATAATGGAACTAATGTGCAGCCTATCAGACATAAATATTGAAAACTGGAATATAC
>DWPT01004483.1:0-13188 GCA_018251895.1 Agathymus mariae mariae | reverse complement strand
ATTATTGTTATTGCTATTGTGGATTATTCCATTCTCCCATTTCTGAGGTAATAATCACCACCGCGGGCTTTTGGCCAAACGTACTTATTAACAATCGTACTTATGGTATATTAGAAATTTTAAGGCCTAAATATTTTATAGAAAATAAAAAGTCAAAATGTTATTTATATTTCGAAACTTTGTCATAGCTATAGAAATACATACTGGTATAAAAACAAAGAAAATTTAAATACATTTATTTAAGAAAAGAAAGGAAATGATTAAATTACCGACTACTTTACATATCCCGGAGGAGCCGAGCGAATGTTCTACCTAGTTCTAAGAGTAGCCGAGGCACGACACAAAACTCGCGAGGGTGAGAACAAAAAGTAAATATTTACTGGCAATTGCGTTTTCGTTGCAATGTATAGTTGTGAAAAGAAAACTAAAATATATGTCTGCTTGGTCGTAACAGAAACATAAAAATTATAACATAAATCTTCAGTGTCTATGGAATGAATAATAGATACATGCATATAGGATGACAACTTAGATAAAAACATTGAACATTTAAATTGCGTGAATGAAAACAAAATATTCGCTGATTAGGTACAGAGGAATGCACTGTAATAACATGTTGAATTAACATCCATACATCTGTCAATACTTTTTTGAGTAAACGAATGGTTAGTGAGGATGTAAGAAACGCCATCCAGAGTGTCGTAGTGTCGAAGCCAATCTCACCAGCTTATGGTACACCCACGTAAACAACGCGCGAAGGTATGGCAAACGGTTTCACCCATTGGGAGCCCCGGGCTTTGTGCCAGTCAGTTAAAACCTTAACCTCGCAAGACAGTAAGGATCTTTACCCCTTGCGTACTTCAATCATCAAACATCAAAATCAACCGTGATACCTTTTTACGTGTTTCGGTTGGAATGTCAGAGACCCGGTAGTAACAGGATATCCCGTTTTCAATTTGGCCGATGACGCTTCGGTCATACCTTAGGAGTTTTGTAACTCCATCCCATCATCCCCGGGCTGGAAAGACGCTCTTTTGTTGGCTATTTACATAAAAAAATAAACATATTAAAAAGGTTATGAGGTGGATTTTATATTAAAAACGAGCTGTCCAGAAAACCCATAATTTAAAAACAACAACATATAATCGTTAAACCAACTTTTCCTAAACTTTTTATACAAGTTTAAAATACGTCAGAAGCCAGGGGAAGTAATATGTCAGGTATAATTACGGACATCAACATCGCAGGACAGCGCGGCGCAATAAAATGGGCCATTGCTGGGTACTTAGCGTTTTTGCTCCCAACACGGCGAGAAGCAATTCCTCTGAAACTCCGAAAAACCACCGTTCATTATAGTATCGTTAATATTGCGCTCTTTATTCCTTTTAGGTTCGAACGCAATGACGGACACGAAGCTCATTAGTCAGAACCGAACAATCAAATGTTTTATCCAAAGGCAACAATGGCGCGATCTGATTCAATGTTCTTAAAAAAACAAATACAAACTCGATTCAGACAATCAAATTAAGCAAGACTTCCTTATTGCCAACATGCAAAAAAGGAAGCGAGAAAAGCATTCAGCCATATCACTGATAGCATTACGAATCTACATAGTGACTTTTTGTACACTGGTATTATGTTTATAGCCCAAACGGACCGCCGTGGGCTGCTTGGCGTATATTAACATTGAAATTAATGTACAGGACAAAACAAATACGAAACAACCATGGACGTCGACGACATGTTGTTATTTTATGGAGGTATACTATAATGTTAAAAGGCTGTAGGGAGGAGTTTATAGGCGAACTAGCAGGTGGAAGATGGTCACTCGTCTGATTGAAATGATCAATGCGACACCAACGGTATTAATGAACACTATTACAAAAATGAAATATCCTCGTCATATATTAAAGTCATTAATTATATTAAATAAGTACTAGCGATCCTCACTCGCACCAATCGGGGAACTCTATTTTTACGTTCACAAATATAATCGCACGTGTAATAATCGTTGCGCTTTTAATCACGAGTTTAGTAAATTTTTCCTTATATCATACATATTAACTTTTATCGTAAATAGACTAAATTAATGTATGGGTAAAAAGCGTTTACGTAACTACGTATGTACGTACTGGTATTTAAGCTCCGCATACATAGTTAAAAAATTCGCACACTTTATGTATGTATGCTGTATCACAATCAAATATAAATTTTCAAAATCAAAAACTTGAGTAGTAATATTTGAATTTGAACCAAATGTCTCGACTTTTTGATACATGCCAACGCGTGAGCTGATCCAGGTCAAAGACCTCAACAGCTGGTCCGTTAGGCAAATTCAGAGCTTGCGACAATTGCACCGGACGCAATTACAATGTCGCCGTGGGATGCAACGGTGCAGTGTCATGACGCTCGCGCAATGCGCACGGGAATAATAAAAATGTTTATGTCTACCAATAAGTCCCTATGTAACGCACGTAACCGTCGTATGGACAGCTGAGATCAAAGATATCATCAATGCAACGACTCGACTCATAAGTTAACCAAATTTTCAAAAGTAAAAGAATTACCTAAAAACCATAAATTTTAAGGGTTTTTTTTATTTTAATACAGTAGCTATAAAATATACATGTTTATAAAACATTTACCATTGTTAGTCACCGTTTGCGTCACTGGCTATACAGTGTATAATACATATATAATAATATAGTATATAAATAATTAGTCATAAAATCAAATATCAAATTTAAAATAGATTGTCTCCAAAATTGTCTATCAAATAAGACTTTTTTTATGTTGAACTCCATAAATATTTCGGTATACATTTAAAAAATGCAAAATGTATACGTATAGTATAGTAAATTGGCTGAAACTCTATATGCCTAGTCGTACGTTAACTTAGCTTAGCTTAGGTTAAGTACTAATTACCTACTTTGAATCTAGAAATAATGATCTGATTAATTTTGAGACTAAAAATATAGTTCTATCTAGATGTATTACATTACAACATAAGTTCTATACGAGAAGCTGGCAATGTCGTCAGTATACGAGTATAAAGTGTGACCGTCGCGACAGAGAATCATAGCACGCATGAATAACAGCCGTATTAGCCGCTTCATGTTACAGGAAGACGAATGGTACGGTCATCCGATTACCAGCAATGCATGTCATCTCTTTATTATGTTAATCTCGGCAATAAGATGCAGCCAGTATAATACTCGTATAACAACCATCTGTCAGTTCTAAAACCCGAGTCACGTCGTGTTTTTTGTACGTCTTTCGATTCTCCTATACATAATACTGTCATTATTACATTTCGCACATCCTTCGATGGCCGCCGTACTAAGTGGCATTAACTCTGCTCGCAGCAATGATTGCCGGGTATTAAGCAGTAGGTGGTATCCCATTGACGGGCGAGGGATATGTGATAAATTCTAGTTAATAGGAATGAAGATGGACGAAGCTGCTTAATTGCCGTGCGGTAGTGCCGCGCTCAGCGTGCGGCAGCTCTTAATGCATGTCAAAGTGGATATCAAAGTGGATTGCCTTAAATGTTAGCTACGGTTGTGACTACAAATACGACTGTAAATAACTATATGTATAGAACGGAAATAGAAGGTATATGTTAAATATTGCACATAGCTAACAACAAATACATAATACTCATTGTTTAAACTTGCGTGTACAGTTGTGCGCTCAAATGATCCGATCCACAATCAAAATAAAGTCAAATTTGTCGAGAATAAACGTAAACGAAGCTCATAACAATTTACATGATGTAATCAAAAAGTTGTTGATTTAAGTTAACTCTGATCTCCCGAGATTATCCAAAAGAATAGCACTCAGACAAGAATACACAGTTCTGCGTCCTCACAACGATCTGAAACATTCGACGACGCACCACGCTCACTCCGCTTCGGAAAATAAGGAACCGGACTGCCTTGACAATACGAGTATATAATACTTAGAACTTAATGTCCGAAATAAAATATTATTATTGTTATTATAATGACAACAAAGCACTCTTGTGTCATTATTTTCATTAATTCTGATTTATATAACAATGTCTTTTTATTAAGAATCCGATATGAATATAATAAGTCCGCTTATAGATAATAGTTTAAAATATACTACACGGGTTCGATATAAACAGTTGTTATTGTCATATTCATCCCCGTAAAGTAATACGATAAATTTACTATGAGTTTTCAAACATTACTCAATCCTTTAGTTAATATGACCGAGCTGACGACCAATTGGCAGTGACCTTGTCAGCAAAGCGACGGGTCACGGGTACGATACGGCAGATAGTTATGCGATAGATAAATGAAATATACAAGGTATAAATACAAATACCAACATACATACCATCATCATCGTCAGAGTAAGTAAACACCGGCCATCTAACATTAAAACTGTTTACCACAACGTTAAATTTAGATGAAATATATACTACTTTGATGACACCTGGCGGTGCTGCGACAAACTTACCTGAAACAAAGGACAAGTAAAATAAGATACATGAAGCTAACAAATATATATATATATATATATATATAAAACAACTAAAGCCAATAACATCAAATAGTATCAAAGAAAATAGCATAGAAGTATTTTTCATTGTAATGATTTCCCGAACTCTGGCTCTTTTAAGGGAGTGACAAAGTATCAGGGCGGCAGCGTCCTGCCAGAATATATCCTGTAACTGTGAGGAGGAAAAAAACTCCTTGGGAGTTTTTTGCCGCTTGTCCTTTTGGTACCACTCATAGTAGACATTTGTTGAATCTATGGATGTAATTTGACGTTCGAAAAGTGTTTGTAAAAACCAACTTGGAATAAATATGATTTCATTAATTCGTTTTTTACATGTCACCGTTGCAGCGTCGCAGACCAAATAATAACAGGAACAACAATAATAAGGCCCAAAATAAGCGAGCCACCTACTTGTAACACAGACACCATCCGGAATGTGGTTAGTGTCACGAACGGTCATCGGCGGCGGGAGTCTGACAGTTCGTCAGCTACTTACGTAAAAGAAATCATAAGCGGTATTGTTTTAAAAACATCATGCCAATACTTTTTGTTCCGATATTTGGTAAAAGAGGCTTTAACTGATTTCGAAGTATAATTTATAGGATGCTGCTATAAATAACAAGAGAATCCAAAAAAAGTTTCGAATCACTCAATAATATGATGAATGTTATCCCATAATATGTGTGCCCACTATGTTGTATCGATGCGATCAACGAAATTATTCAATCGGCTGACCGCAGCCAGCGAGCATCTAGCCAACGAGCTCACTGGGATCCATCCGGGTCCGTCCGGCGCTGATATTTCCGATGTGACGTAACATACAGCCCTGCCCATGTGCACAGGGAAAACGGGCCCTGCGGCGTGTGTCCAGTTACGCCGGTTGGTACTGAACCCATTACCGCGTATCACAATGTTGCCGATGGATATCGCGACACACATGCCATTTTACAAAAAAATTATTTACTTGCAATTGAAATCATTAAATCGAGTAGAAAAATCTAAGAATTTGTTTTATTATGAGTCTTACTGCTTAGCCGAGCTACTTTCTACCTTTTCTTTAGATCTCCTTTCTTAGAAATCCGTTACCTAGAAATCTTACAATGCCTTCGTTTACAAAATACCATTCACAACTTAAGTAATTGCTATTCAATTTAATGGGGCACTTAAAAATATGAGCTTTGCCCCGTTTAATTATTTTGGGGACCGATTTACTATTATCTTGACACAATGCCTGCACAAAAAACCAGCAGGATATAGAGACAAAGGGTTAAAAAATACATATTTTTCTTTTATATGCATAACAAAGCCTACATTGGAAAAAAAAACATTAAATCTAGAAATTCCACCGTCTCATACACACACACACACACACACACATATATATTTATATAAATCTCTACTAAACAGCCACTACACTGACCAAATTCCACATGGGTACTTAACTTGTAAATCTCTTTGTATATAATTTTCAGTATTATCATGTGTAAACGTCACGTATCAAATGTCATAGAGACTATTATTTAATGAAGTTTAAAATTCCAATGAAAGCCGAACAGTGATTAGCCAGAGAGTTACATGGTAATTGCTAGTACCCCAGATTGTCTTTTAGGAAATGTGAACTCACAATATTTTCCCAGGTCACACAAAACCTCGCCCTCACGACGATCAACGAACATAGTTTTGTTTGCCGTTGCTTCTTATGGTTACTGCTGCAGAGCGTCGTTCTCACGAAGGCAAATATTTTTAATATTCCCACAGTGATTAATCAGTTCGTTGACAATAAAAAGCTGTTTGACCATATCTCGCGTGTAGGGATCACGAATGTATAGACATAATGCCTAATATAGTAGACGTGGTCCCTTAAAAGGAGACAAAGAAAAGGCCGGAGTAAACCGATCCGCCTAGTGCCGGTCGCGGGGACGGGGTCGGACCGACTTTTAAATAACGTTTACACTGAGAGTAATGGTATATTTAAGTAACACATATTTTTTTCCTATTTTGAATGTTTGTTTATCTCAGGCAAAACTCTGTTATGAGTAGGTAGGTAACTACATATTTAGCAATGTTGTTTGCAGTATGAACAATATCATAACCAAAGGATTTATCTAAACTTAATAATGCCAATATGTTTTGCTTACAAAAGACGCATTCAAAATGTGGCGCTCTGTTCCATAGTTATATGTGTTTTGCTATACTAAGATTAGCATTACTTTATTTTGTTAAATCATAATTTTCAAAAAATAGTCCTGGTTGCTAGTTTGATATAATTTAACAATATTTATAATACATAAAAATAGATCTTCGCAGGGAATAGTAAGGTAAGGTAAAATATGTTTCATATAAAATTTCAAGAAAGCCAGTTTATCTTATTATAATATAATGAAAAACGTGTTGGTGGAAGAGACACTGAGACAGAGTGAACTCATCGAGCGGGACAAACAGACAAACAGCGAAGCGGTGTTTGTCGACCGCTTCGAGGGATGAACGGCTAATATTTGAGTACAATTTGAGCGCACAACACCGACGTGTGTCAATTAGCGTCCAGCGGACGGACGGACGGATATAATCGCTTGGTTCAACACTAATACTATAATATGTGGTTGTTATATGACAAAGTACATATTTAAAGAATCAACCCATAATTGCCTAGGTAATGAAAACTAACGGTTGTTTCTAGTATAAATGTACCTAGAAACTTACTAATTGTTTTTTTTTTTATATTTGCACCTTATTATAGTACAAAAATATTTTAACTATCCAACCGCATACATTGCATCAGATTAGACACACTGACCATATGCTCGACATTCCGGCAAATGCGACTATGGTGTGACAATAAATATATAAAAATCAGACACGCTGTTTGGACCCAACACGAACGTGTTGTATCCTACAAGCTTTCTTATTTATAAACGTACGGTCCATATGTCAACATGTCTATCTGCATGTGCCATCGCATTTTAACAATGCTCGTTTAAAATGAACGTCGGCATTCAAACGCCTTCGGACGGCGGTGAACGTATTGAGTCAGTAGAATTAGGTAGGACTAAACCGTCATAAATTTCGCCTTAGAAAACTACAGCGGCGGTAGATGTGTTTTGCGAGCGTCATACATTACGCTAATATTCCGACGTAGATGGATACCACATTATTCTGAGTCATTAATACAATTTCCTTTTTTTATATGCGGCTTTTATGCGCTGAACCATAATGGAAATAATTGGTACTGTTAAACGTTAACGAAATTACAGTGTCAATTCAGCGTCATATAATATATGCAGCTCGCACACGGCGTCGTCGCAAGCGCACGCAGCATGGAGATAGGAGCGAGCGGGCAAAAGGCGGCAATGCATTTGTTGGCCAGCCGCCGCGCCGGCCGCTCTGCTGGCGCCAGTGCTCCTGTTAACCCGACCCACTGCACAAGATATACACGAGAAACAAAACAATCGGCAGGTCCGATCAAAACTAAAAAAGTAAGGACACGTAATACCGGTCCCGATACAATAGGAACTTCGGCTCCGAACGGCTATTTATCTGTTGCGTATGAATTGAATGGTTTCATATTGGGTACCAAGCTTTAAGGAAATACGAGGGTCGCACTAAAAGTTTTTATAATTGGCCACTTGTAAACCATATAATAAAAAAGTTTGAATTTTGAAAATGGAACTCTTTGCTAATATTATTCAGTATGTATTTTATTCATTTGTCATTTGTTTTACGTTTGGCGGCAAATTAAAAATCGTCTGTTTCATGTCAGTATGACTTTACCGCGACAAAATATTCGTGCAATGATTTTTTACGACTTTCGATGTCATTTAAGTCAATAAGAAAGTTATGATAGACTTCGATTGACTTTTTACGATGAAGCCCCATCTCGTGCCACTGTTTACAACTTGTTTAATGAATTTAAACGTGGTCGCACTAATCTAAACGATAATTTGCATAAGGGATGGCCTACGATGACGATTGAAGATAATATCAGTGTTGTGCGGCATTTGATAGAGACTGATAAAAGAGTGACCTATCCGCAGATTCGGACAAATCCTCCGTGAACATTTAGCGGTCAGGAAAATTTGTGCCCGGTGAATACCTCATCATTTGACCGAGGTTCAAAAACTCCGCTGGGTTGATTGGTGCCGTGAAATGGTTCAAAGGTTTCACGGCGGTGACTCAAATGCTGTATTCGACTTGCTTATGGATGACGAAAGCTGGATTTACTGTTATGATCCGGAAACCAAAAGGCAGCTTGCTCAGTTGGTGTTTCCTTCCGAAGAGTTGCCAACTAACTTGAAGAGAGGTCGAAGGTCGAGGTGACCTCGTTCTTCTTAAGGACAGGTAATTACGCGACAATTGTTTTAGAGTATCAAAAAACAGTTACCGCAGAGTGGTACACTAATAAATGTTTACCACTTGTCTTGGAAAAAGTTCGGGAGAAACGACCTCGTAGTAGGAGCCTCTTTCACCACAACGCCTCGTCCCACACCGCCAGGCAAACGATCGACTATTTGGCTGGCGGTGAATTACTGGGTCACCCGGGATATAACCCCGACCTCGCACCTTGCGAATTTTAATTTATTCCCGAAAATAAAAGAAAAATTTAGAGGAATATGTTTAATAGATGCCGAGGAAGCAGTGGCTGCGTTTCAAAAGGCCGTCCAAGAGACCCCTAAGAACGAATGGGCAAAGTGATTTTCTCAGTGGTTCTATCGGATGCAGTGATGTATTGATGTGAATGGACATTATTTTGAAAAGATATAATATAGCTAATAACTTGCTAGTTTGCTCAGTTTTTGATTTTCTAAGAATTTTTAGCTTCACCCTCGTATAATGTTTTTGAAGAGAAATACATTTATTGGTATACGTTTTCACATCTTTAATTATAACAATTGACGTAATATCAATGTAGGGAATTCGCAGACCGTCACTCAAATATTTTGTTGATTTCTTGAAATTGTCACGGACACCGAACAAACAACTAGAACACTTTTTGCTTATTATGAGTTCTCATGTTCGAAATCGCATATTTCTTTCACGAATCGTAACGTCTGAAGTAGGTTTAACATTATGTATATTAATGTTACAATCAATCACTATAAAACCAAGAACAGTTTGACTTATTTATATAAATATTTAATTCTCTAATTAAGATTGGAAACTTCAGTAATGTCTTAATTTATCATGTTGCAGTATTCATGCAATAATGAGCATAAATTACAAAATACAACACGAGAGAATTGTTTACTTCGACTAAAAAATTGCAGAAAAAATTATCAGACGTCAAAGAATCGAACAAGCCTTATTGTCCAGCTCTTTGATGCGTCGTTTCTAATTCTCCCATAGAATGCGATCAAAAATCAACCAGACCCAATGGCAATGGTTTGCTCGTTTAAATTCTTTGGAACAGGACAAGGTGGGAAATCGTCGGGTAGAAAAACAAGACGCGTAAACACAAAAATGCTGGGAGGCCGGAGAGCAAACTCGTGTTGGAATGTCTTCGGCAACACCGCGCCCGGCGGGAATTAAGGGGACACGTCCTTATTAAGTACTCGCCTTTGAGTTCGCGCCGCGCGCCGCATTTCCATAAAGGACGGAAAACATTGTACAGTATACCCAAATGTAGCTAGTAAGTTTAATGAGGATTATTTATTAGAAGTACATTTTTAAAATGTACACGGCATGTGGGTTGTTATCCCTTCGTTATTTTCTATCCTATCCTATTCTTATGTTCCTTAATAGTTTCGAAATTGTATATTAATAAAATGTGACAAATTGTTTAAATTTTGACCAGGACTAAAATTTCTTCTCTTTCGTAATCCGATTCAATTATGATCCGATAACGAATAAACTTAGTTATGGATACGGACAGCGTGAATACGGCGAATATTACGAAATCGAATGCATTCGAATACTCGCAGCCGGCGATCCGATAGATACCATTAATTTCATTGTGCACCAGAAATAGCAGGGTTACAAAATCCGTTATTACCCGAACACGGCACATAAACGTAAGACTTAAAAGGATCTATCCGAAAATGGAATCCAAGTAAACAGAGCATTTCCGTGCACATGCAGCTGTTCTCGGAACCGATTAATTCCAAACTATAGCATCTTATTTGTAACCCTTGTAATGTGCTATGATTACTAGACATTCACCGAGCGCAGTTCTACTGAACGGAATTAATGGATTTAACATCGCGTTTTAAAATGAAGCTTTCGTTTCTGCTGAATTGACCATCTATTATCCCTTAGGTCGATTTAATCCGAAAAACTAAGATATTTTCTACATAAATATTAACATTATGAGAAGCGTCTGCCTTTCAATGAGAAGTGTTATAATAAGCACCTATTCACTTCGGTATGATTTATAGAACACAGAGTGTGGTTCGAGTTGAGTCTACGTCGTTAATATTAGACTTTTATGAAAGATCAATAACAATATCGGCAGAATCTAGAATAAATTCTGTGCTGTTCAAAACCACAACACAATGCGCACAGTTTCATAAATGGTTCCTTATATTTGAAAGGCAAGACCGTCATTCAAATCGTATTACAGGATTTGGGATTTTATAGTGGCATGTGAGTTAGTGGTTGTGCTTTCATGGTTTTTATTTCATTCCTTTGTTGTTCGACTCGGATTTTTTTGTTCTCGGAATACAGGTGTAAATGTATTTTTTTGTGACACCCATAATTCGATGCGAATTTCGCACTTCCCGCGGCGAGATGGGCCAAAAACGCGTCGTCTGGTGGAATTGTATAAAACATTAGGAACCGCATTTCGAGCGGGCCGTAGAGAACATTAAGAACGCGTGCGCGCGTTACTTTAATAGATAGAATTGTTTGCAAAATTTTTCTGTTGTCCGTTCTAGCGTCAGTTTAGATTACAAGAAATCTGAAATACATAATAATAAGTATACGTATGTACCTCTATATTTGTAAGAGGCCCCTTTTACGAGACTACATACCGAGTACCAAAGAGATAATATAAATATTGTAAATGAAATAAAATCTTTCATTTTAAACCGACTCCATAGCACTACACTCCGCAGGTCTGCCGTCTCTCGTCGGCACAAAAGTGCAATTTTGTGTGTAGAACGACAGCACAATGGCGGTCCGATTTATTGGTCGTGTCCCGCAGCGCCCCTGCTCTTGTTCGGACAGCTTTCAACTACGGAGGTTTAGTACATAAATTAACTGAATACGTATCGATATAACATTAGGCTCGAGTTGTGAACAGAATCATCGTTCATTTAATTTTATTAGGGCAGAGCAGACAACAGATTACTGTCGTTAGATGGGGAACCGTGAAACAAGTCAATGAGTGGAGAAATGGCATACGGGGACGAATACTTGATTATTTCAGGATTAACATCCAATAAAAAACACAGTAAATAAATAAAAAAACAGTTATTATATTATAAATCGAGATACCGTTCTAATAGCATACAATGGACATGTCGAATGCAGCAATTCTCGGACATGGTATTATATCTTGGGGTTATTCGGTAGATGAATATAGAATGCTAAAAGCATAAAAAACTACATCAAAGCGATCTGCAATAATGCAAATATTAGTAGCAAACTACATTGTACCGTGCCTATACATTTTAGAATATGCAATGTTTATAAAAACAAAATCCAGATTTTATTTTCCTGCGAATAAACTAAATTGCATTAATAGAATAAACACTCATTAACGTACGCATGTAACTAAGTATAGATTTTTCCCTATCATTTTATCATCAAATTTTTTTTTATTAAAAGAAAGTCAGGCAACGTTGTGCTAAACAGCAGATGTGATATTTAAGAAATCACTGACTCAGGTATAAGAAGTCCTTCTTTATTGGACCCTGTATGTTACTAAAATATTCTTCTATTCTTATCATAGCCCAAATCGACATTTTAGTTTTAAACATTGCGACTTGTCGTTGCGCCTGAAGATTGTTTAAAGTAAATGCGCAAATTGGTATTGGCGTATGATATCAACTCCGGTCACACTAGAATTAATGGCTCATAGGTATTTATCCTACACCATATCAGTGGTGGCACCAGTCTAGTAATACCATCATAATAACCATGGCGATGATGTATTAAAACAATAATTCAACCTAAAGTACTGCCCTTGCGACTTGCGCCTTGCGGCTAAGTTCGCAAGGGAAAATTGACGAATAACGTGTCAAACTTTTTTTAAATTGTATGTGTGTGCTTGACTACAATATTACCTGATGAATAATGATTAGATCAATCGATCAAAAGGTCCACACATACGCAGTGTTGGGACAGGAAGTCCAAAATCATGAGATTACATGACAAAAAGAGTACATGTAAAATTCTTTTTTTTTACATAAGTTAATGCTTTGCTTAAGCATTAAGCTTGACAACAATCCCACTTGATGTTAAGTGGTGATGAAGTCTGAGATGTTGAACGCATTAACTTATACTAGCCTATTCACTCTCCTCTTGAAGATTATTAATTCTACTAAAATGGAGTTTCTTTTTATGGTAATAGCCGTCAAACAAGCAGACGAGCCATCTGATGGTAAGTGGTCATCGTCGCCCATGGACATCAGTAAGACCAAAGGTATCACTGATGCGTTGTCAGCCAGGAAATGAGAAGGTAAGAAAGAAAGTATTGGCTCTCAAACCCCCAGCCGCAACAGG